>JANAVB010011999.1:21966839-22102818 GCA_029216955.1 Iris pallida
AATGAACCATTTTTAATTAGTATAGTCATGTAAGGGTATTTTTGGAATTCAAAAGTTTCACCATCAAGTTTCCTATTGTATAGTAGAATATATATATATATATATATATATATATATATATATATAAAATATATATATATATATATATATATATATAATGCTAGGGCTTTCTTTGGACATGGGCGATCACGGAGAAGATACAAGCGGTTTGGCTATGTCGTCGCATACGAGGCAGAAAGATGGAGAGGGCACGTCGACGACGAGTGACCCCCTTCGCAGCCAGGTGGTGCAGGCAAAGGAAAACGTGGTGAGCTACGACAACAACAAGGAGGAGTATGCGGCTACTCTAGGCGAGGAGGCCGACGGATGGACCATCGTGGCTAGGCGACGAAGGAACAGACCTACCCCAATGTAGGAGAGCATGGCACGAGGAGAATCGATAGGGCAAGAAGGAAGAGGACAGCGATCTCGGATGGCACAAAGAGCACAGGTGCCGGCGAGTCGGCCGATAATAAGAGGAGTAACTGCCACCAAGGAACGTGAAGCTATACTAGTGCGATGTATACACACACACACACACACACATATATTATATATATATATATATATAATATAAAAAATGCTAGGGTTTTCTCTTGACCTGGGCGATCACGGAAAAGATACAAGCGGTTTGGCTATGCCGACGCATGCGAGGCAGAAAGATGGAGAGGGCACGTCGACTATGAGCGGCCCCCTTCACAGCCAGGCGGTGCAGGCAAAGGAAAACATGGTGAGCTATGATAACAACAAGGAGGAGTATGCGGCTACTCTACATGAGGAGGCCGACGGATGGACCACCGTGGCTAGGCGACGAAGGAACAGACCTACCCTAATGCATGAGAGCATGGCACGAAAAGAATCGATAGGGCAAGGAGGAAGAGGACAGCAATCTCGGATGGCACAAAGAGCACAGGTGTCGGCGAGTCGGCTGATAATAAGAGGAGTAACTACCCCCAAAGAACGTGAAGCTATACCAGTGCGAGAAAGGCAGGGATCCGAGCGCAAAGGCAAATCGATCGTACAGGAAGCGGACAGACCTTCCCCAACACGGCATACAAGCTATCTAGGGGTTGCGGGAGTATGGTCAAAACTGATGACATGGGCAGAAATATGCAGACCCTCAGCAGTGTAGGAAGAGGCTGACCTACAATACATAGAGCCTAGCATAATTAATGGGAAAAATGTGGTTGAGATTACGACGGATGATCTACACGAGACCCTGGAATATTGGAAGAACACACTTATTTTGTACGTCATGGGGAGCAGGCCATTCTTTTTCCACCTTCGCGCATTTGTATACCGAGCGTAGCGACCGAAAGAAGCTATGGAAGTCTTCTCTCGTGGAAACGGGTTAGATTTTATTAAGTTCGTACTGGAGGATGATCTCGAAAGGGTTATGGTGGGCGGTCCGTGGACTTTTGATGGCAGGTTGGTGGTGCTTAAGAGATGGTTGCCCAGAACCAACTTCGAAAAGGACCAACTTTTAACGGTGCCTATTTGGGTATGCCTCCCATGGCTATCAACGCAGCTATGGAGCATCCCCTCTATCATAAATATCATAAGTATGGTAGGAATTCCCATCCGTACTGACTTCCCTACGGCCAGATGGCAACATCTCTCGTATGTGCGAATATTCGTTGAAATTTCAGTGAACGGGGCGCTATCGAGGTCCATTGACATTGTCTTGCCGAATGGAGAGTGGATACAATAAGAAGTTGAATATGAGTGGGTGCGGCTGTCATGTGAAGCATACAAATGATTTGGCCATACAAAAAAAGTTGTCGAGAAGCGGGTGGTTATACAGAAGGTATAAATACATTTGAGCAACAGAGAGAAGAGGGGAGCACCCATGAAAGATGATAAGGCAGCAACGGTAAAACCCTACAAGCAGATCATGATACTCTCGTGGAGGATAAAGATGAAGTCGATGGGGCGAGCCCAGTCCAAATAGGCTCTAACGGATCAGTCTTTGGGAAACATCATAGCCCAAAAATTACTACTGAAGCTAACGGGGATGGGGAGAGCAACCCCGACCAAGCCATAATGGTGTTCAACGAAGCTAGCAACATAACAGATAGAGCGACAAACCGAAGGGAGAGCTCACAACACCTAAGTGTGGGAAACAATGATGACCACGAGGAGAGGAATCGTGTCTCAATGAGATCAAAAATGGATACAGAACGTGGCAATGCAACTCGCCATGAAGAGATGAGAGGCTGGAGTAACAAGGATCCCAACGCCAGTATCAGCCTGACCATAGTGAATCCCAACTGGGAAAAACAAATCAGAGAGTTGCAGAGAACATCCGTAGCCACTAAAAGCCAGGCAGAAAGTAATCAATCCAATAAAGCTCGCCCACATCGCCCGAGGGAAAGCTTGAGACTCAAGGACGCCAAATCCATATTATAGATGACGGTAGCCTCATGTAATGTGCGAAGAGCAAATTCCATTGGAAGATGGTGTGAGGTTCAGGATGTGATTAGGAAGCACAAGTGTACAATTGTTATGCTTCAAGATAGCAAAATCAAGGAGAGTTCGAAGATCATCAGGCGAACACCGTACCATTAGGCGTCGACGCACAACATCGAGGAGTGCGGGGTGGCCCTTATATAGAATATGTAGGACACTCGAGTTTGGGTGGGACAGGTAAGTTTCTCTTCCGAACAATTAATTGTGGTTGAGTTTACTAACAAAAAGGGCTTAAAATAGCGATCAGGGCAGTATATGGTCATAATGATCGCAGGAGAAGACATCAATTATGGAAAGATATCATCCGCATTACATCAAGAATGGATGATCACTTGCCACTGCTATTGTGCGAAGACTTCAACGCGATGCTGTCCACTGAAAAAAAGCGGCGAGGAAGAAAGGTCCATACGGAGATACTATCTGATTTCCAAAGCTGCCTACTTAGCTCCGGTCTCCATTATTTATCCAAGATAGGCCATCGATGGTCATGAAATAATAGCACATCAATGAGTCAGATTGTGTGCCAACTAGACAGGGCTTTATGTAACGAAGCTTGGATGGCAAAATTTCTCGAAGGCAAGGCAGAGGGTCTGTACAGTGGAACGAGTGACCACACTCTAAGTTTAGTCTGACTACAAGAGCAAGCCAACAAGAGTAGGCGCCCATTCAGATTCTGTAATTCTTGGCCGGCACAAGAAGGCTACGATAAGGTAGTTAACAGAGGGCTCCAGGTGAACTTCATTGGCAATGCACAGTATTGCCTTGTCCAAAGGCTTAGGCGGGTGAAGACAAAACTAAAAGCTTGGAACAAATGCAAACCTGTCTGGCTATTAGAGTCCGCTGAAAATAAACTTAAAGAAGTTCAAGAGGTACTGCAGAGCAACCCCATGGACGAAGAATTGGCGGGACGAGAATCAGAGCTACAGAATGATGTTCGGCAACTCCGGTATCTCGAGGAGGTCAAGAAACAACAACAAGAAAAATGCCAGTGGCTAAAAGAAGGAGACCGATGTTTTAAAAAATTTCATGCTACTGTCCGTGCTAGACAACATTCAAGCGCTATTTCCTCACTGATCGATGCTGATGACCGAAGACTTAGTGAAGACAAGGAGGTTAAAAAAAAGCAGTAGCATACTATCAATTACTGTATAATCAGACTGATTACACTTTGAAGTTCCTCGAAATAATATGCAAGCGCATAGTGACGACAGAAGGCAACGCTAATCTAGAAAGACTGGTTACCATAGAGAAAATCGAGCGGACCGTTAAAGAAGCAGATCCCAATAAAGCACCAGAATAAGATGGCTTCAACTCGGCGTTCTATAAGAAGCATTGGCAATAATTTAGGCATCAAATATACTACATCGTAGATGATTTCTTTCGTACAGGCAGATAACTGACAGAGCTCAATCATACATATTTGACACTGATCCCGAAGGAGGGGGCATCTGCACTAGGAGATTTTAGACCCGTAGCCTATTGCAATTTCTTGTATAAAATAATCACTCAGGTTATGTGCAAAAAATATAAGCAATTATGCAAGATCTCATCTTGAAAAATCAGACGGCATTTATCAAGGTCGTTCCATAGCGAAAAATTGTTTGCTGGCATATGAAATTTGTTAGAGTAGGTAGGGTTCCCAAACCTATGTAGAGAAGACCTCGGAGTGCGACGAGCCCCATCTGTTTGTCAAAGAAGCTCGGGGAGGTGACGAGACCATTCGGAGACGAAGAAGAAGTTCGAAAGCCATCATAAGACATCTTGGAACCAAGGGGGCCGAACTCGGGCTGAGTTCTGCCCTAGGCCGAACTCTGGCTGAGTTATGCCCTTTGGTGTCCAAAACCTTTCTAGAATGCCCACACAGAGTTATGGTCGAACTCTGTGTCGTCGGGCTGAGGCTAATTTCTGGGTGTTTTTTACACCGTTGGATCGTATCCTACGGTCCTAATTTTGCTGTGGGGTTAGGGGTTTACATATGGTTTTTCCTAACCCTAATCACAGATAACGGAGAGGAAAAAGAAAGAAGGAGGCAAGAGCGCCATTGCAACTTTGGGAGAGAAGAAGTAGGATTGAAGGTATTTTTCAAAGGAGGATCGTGTTCGGATAATCTCTACTCGTCGTCTTTGTTCTTCGTAGCCTTGTAATCAATATTTTTTGCTTCCAAGTGTTATGGGGATCCGTCTTTGATCGAGAGAAGTTTGTAGAGGGTGTACTAATTTATTTCATTAGTGAAGGCTTCTCAAGGGTTGGACTCCGATCGTCCTGTGGTTTTTTCTCGCAAGGGTTTTCTATGTCAAAAATTCTCTGTGTCTGTATGGATTGTGTTTTAGTGTTTGGTTCGTGCGTTGTATTGCTCGGTTCTCTCGCAGGTACTCTCTAGTTTGGGAAAAGGTTTTTGCGGTTCTTTTCCAACAAAGTGGTATCAAAGCTAGGTTTTGGAATTCAGAAGGGTGTCAGGAGTTGACAAGAAAACTAGAGAGAAGAAATAGACCTGAAGTCTGTGTGCATGGTGAACCTGAACGGCACCAACTATCATTATTAGCGGAGCAAGATGAAAGATTTATTGTTTGTCAAGAAGCTGCAACTGCCCGTATTTACTTCCGAGCAACCAGTTGATAAATCCGAGGAGGACTAGAAATTCGAGCATATATAAGTGTACAGATATATTAGGCAGTTTATTGACGAGAACGTGTACAACCACTTTCCTAATATTGAGCACGTGAAGACGTTATGGGATAAGCTGGAATCTTTGTATGCAAAAAAGACTGGGGTAAACAAGTTGTTCCTGATCCGGACGATGATGGGTCTGCTGTACAAAGATGGGGCGTCTATTATGGATCACTTGAGTGATTTCCAGGGCGTGGTTGACCAACTATCTTCGATGGGAGTCAAGTTCGATGATGTGGTTCAGGGACTATGGCTGCTGTGTACATTGCCAGACTCATGGGAGACCGTAAGAGTATCTATGATCGCTTCTGCTCCAGAAGACGTGGTCATTCTGGAGTTTGCTAAGAGCGGGGTGATGAATGAAGATATGCATAGACGTTCTCAGGGTACTTCATCCACATCCTACCACTCAGAGGCATTAGTTTCAGAGAGCCGCGGAAGGGGCAAAAGCAGGGGTCCAGGTGGTGGCAGAGACAATAGCAGAGAAAAGTCCAAGGGTCGGTACAAGGACTCGAAGTGTTACCATTGTGGCAAGAAGGGCCACATCAAGCGGAACTGTTTCACTTAGAAGAGAGAGAAGAAGGGCGGCAAGGGGAAGCAAGATGAGAACACTACAGCGGCGGCTTCGATACATAGAGGCGATGTGATGGTCGTAGGTGATGAGGTTTTCATAAACCTCGCCTGCGTTGACAATTTTTTGGCTGGTGGACTCAGGGGCTTCAGTGCACGTATCTCATAACAGGGTACTATTTGCTACTTATGCGATAGGAGACTATGGAGTGTTTAAGATGGGCAATAGAGATGTGTCGAAGGCGATTGCCATTGGAGATGTGCATTTAAGGACGAATAAGGGTGCAGTTCTTCTTCTTAAAGATGTTCGTCATGTCCCTGATATATGTTTCAACCTGGTATCGGTTGGAAGGTTGGATGACGAGGGATTCTTTAGTCTCTTCGTGAATCGTCAGTGGAAGCTTTCCAGAGGTTCAATGGTGATTGCCAGAGGAAGCAAGAAGTCCGATCTCTACTATATGGAGGGGAGCGCACAAGGGACACAGGAGATGAACATAGTTTCTGACGTGTCTACCGAGTTGTGGTACAGGCGGCTTGGCCATATCAACGAGAAGGGGATGAGCTACTTGGTGAACTGGAAGGTGATTCCAGGGCTCAAGTCTACAAAGTTGGAGAAGTGCATGCACTGCTTAGTTGGGAAGAAAAATAGGGTATCTTTCCAAAGTCATTCAAGTTTAAGGAAGCCGGCGTTGCTCGAGTTGATTCACTCGGATGTCTGCGGTCCTATGAAGGTAAAATCTATTGGTGGTGCTTCTTACTTTGCAACTTTTACTGATGACTATTCCAAGAAGGTTTGGGTCTATGCCTTAAAGACCAAAGATCAGGTGCTTCCCATTTTCAAAGAGTTGCAGGCCTCTGTTAAAAGAGAGACGGGCAAGAAGTTATCGAGTGTTCGGTCCGACAACGGCGGTGAATACATTGGTCCCTTTGATGCTTATTACAGAGAGCAAGGTATACGACACCAAAAGACTCCGCCCAAGACACGTCAGCTCAATGGTGTAGCGGAGCGCATGAACAGAAGACTGATGGAGAGGGTGCGGTGTTTGCTGTCAGAAGCAAATTTGTCAGGCAGTTATTGGGGTGAGGCTCTTCTTACAGCTGCTTATATTATTAATTTATCTTCTAGTGCTCCTTTGCAGGATAATATGCCTGACAAAGTATGATACAACAAAGAGCCGTCATACAATCACCTGCGAGTGTTTGGTTGTAAGGCCTTCATGCATGTACCAAAGGATGAGAGGTCCAAACTTGAGCCGAAGACGAGGCGGTGCGTCTTTGTCAGCTACGGTCAGGATGAGTTTGGCTATAGACTCTACGACCCAGTAGGAAGAAAGCTCTATAGAAACAAAAATATGGTATTCGTCGAGGATCAGACCATGACCAACACTCAGGATTTTAAGACGCCTTCTGAGGCTAAGGAATTGCCTGAGTTAGAGTCATTTTGCTTCAAGCAATTTTTAGAGGACATCGTAAAGGATCCAGTTATGGGGGAGCCAGTACATAGAGTTGCTCCCAACCTTGATCATCAGCTTGCTGATGGTGGTCTGGGTGTCCCTCAGAAGGATGAGCATGTCGGGTTGGCAGTTCCTGAAGGGGAGGAGGCTGTTGGTATACAGCCAGCACTAGTGGCTCCATTGATAAGGAGAGACAGAGAGCGTCAACCATCTTCGAGATTCTTACCGAGTGAGTATGTGCTACTGACTGACGGGAGAGAGCCTGAAAGCTTTACAGAGGCTATAGAAGACGAACAAAGGTAGGAGTAGATGCAGGCTATGTAGGAGGAGATGAGTTCCTTATACGCCAATTCTAATTACGAGTAGGTGCGGTTGCCAAAAGACATGAAGGCTTTGAAGAATCGATGGATGTTTAGTGTGAAGTAGACGGATGATGCTACTCGCCCTCGATACAAAGTGAGGCTGGTAGTTAAAGGCTACGGTCAGCAGAAAGGCATAGATTATTATGAGATCTTTTTCTCGGTAATCAAGCAGTCGTCTATCGGGTGGTGCTAGCATTGGCAGCCAGTTTCGACTTGGAGGTCGAGCAGATGGACGTGAAGACGGTATTCCTTCATGGTGATGTTGAGGAGGAGCTATACATGAAACAGCCAGAGGGATTCTGTGAGATTGGCAAGTCACATTTGGTCTGCCGGTTGAGGAAGAGCTTATATGGTCTGAAGCAGGCTCCAAGGCAGTGGTACAGGAAGTTCGAGTCGTTTATGGGAGAGCACGGTTATACACGGATGATGTCGGACCATTGTGTATTTGTGAGGTACTTTGCCGGGGATGGTTTCATCATTTTATTGCTCTATATTGATGACATGCTATTAGTGGATCGGAATGCCACTAGGATAGCGGAGTTGAAGTGCCAACTGGGTGCGGCCTTCTCTATAAAGGATTTGGGCACAGTAAAGACTATTCTTGGGATGGAGATCAGCCAAAATAGAGAGAGAGAGTCCAAGCTGCTACACTTGTCCCAAAAGAAGTACATTCACCAGTTACTTTAGCATTTCGGGATGAACGAATCGAAGAAAGTGAGTTGCCCCCTTGCGGTTCACTTTAAGTTCACTGAGGAGCATTGTCCATCTACCGAGGATGTAATACCTGTGGTTCGTATTACGTATTTCTGGAATACGTGTACGTATTTATTATTGTATTGCATGATTCCTTGTTTAGTTTTTTTCATGGCTTGGCTTGGTTTATTCCTGGTTCGGGTTGGTTGGTTCGGCTTGGCTTGGTTTTGATTGGGTTCATGATGAACCCAAGGTGAACCCCTACCTACCACCACCATTTGTATTTATTAGCCCTCTTCATTCTCTCTCTTCATTATTCATCTTCTTTTTCCTCATTTACTCCCTTCACCTACCAAAGAGAGAAGAGAGAGGTCTAGGCAAGTGCAACTTGCTTCCACAAGAGAGCTCATTTTTATTGTTCCATTAGCTTCTCCTCATGTTTCTAAGACACATTAGAACTTGTCATTCTCCATTTTGAGGCTTTAATTTTTGTAGATCTAGAAATTAGTTATTTTTGGATTTTGGTGGTTTTGATCTATCAAACTTTCTTGTTTTCAAGTTTTGATGGTTACATGTTGTAGAGAATTTTATCCTACCCAATTTTGACCTTTGAAAAGTTGGAATTGGACTTATTTTGACCAAGTTATGGACTTTTGAAGCTTTGGGTTCAACCATGGAGTTCTTGCTGTTTGGAGAAGACAGTGAGCAGTGTACGAGCTTTTTAGCTTGTGCCACTGAGCTGTGCGCACTCTTTAGCGCAGCACAGTCGACCCCATACGCTACCTTTTGGGAGCGTATGACTCGCATACGCTCGCTTGCTTGACAAGGAGTCATATCGACCCCATACGCTGCCTTTTGGGAGCGTATGACTCGCATACGCTCGCTTGCTTGACAAGGAGTCGTATGGATCCCATACGCTGCCTTTTGGGAGCGTATGACTCGCATACGCTCGCTTGCTTGACAAGGAGTCGTATCGACCCCATACGCTGCCTTTTGGGAGCGTATGACTCGCATACGCTCGCTTGCTTGACAAGGAGTCGTATCGACCCCCATACGCTGCCTTTTGGGAGCGTATGACTCGCATACGCTCGCTTGCTTGACAAGGAGTCGTATTGAGTACATACGCTTCCCTTTGAAAGCGTATATCTTGTATACGCTGGCCTGAGCGTAGCTTGACCTGAGCGTAGCCTGACCTGAGCGTATGGCTTTTGCACTGAGCGTATGGCCTTGGCTGACTTGGTCTTATGTCAGCGTGTCAGTTTGGTTTTACCTTCCTTAAGCTTGGCTCTTCTATAGCCCTGTATATTGATATTTTATTAGATATTTTACGTCCATTTTATATCCTTATGCCTTTTGTCATGAACTTGATAATCATGAATTTACTTGATATGTTTGGAAAGGATAACTGAGCCTGACACGATAGTGACCCGTAGTGGTGCACTCCTGATATGAGTAACATGACATGACCTGATAGTGGCCCATCGTGGCGCACTCCTGACTAGTACACTTGACCTGATAACCTGACATGTTATATCTTGATAAGCTGTTGCGACGGCTACTTGACATGACATGACCTGTATAATAACCTGAACACCGTGGGCGATTGTGCTTGTATAAATAAACCAGTCGTGTCTTGCATCATGCCTAGGATGGGACTCCTGAGTACCACGGCCAGGAGTACCTACTAAAATGGACTATGGCTAATAACTAGATTAATACATTAGTCATGACGAGATTTTCCAGCTATAGGCAATCCCGTTACCTGGGCACGCCTTGGGATCTGTAGCCTGCCGTCGTGTAGGGCACATTTCTAGCACACTGTCATGTGTTGCACCCTTCAAGCTACCTAAGGGTACATTCGTTTCCTGGACTATGTACCCACCTGAATTCAACTCTAATCTTTTAACCCGGGTAACCTGGATGGTCTGCAGGGCTTGTGGCTGTGGAACAATCTCACTGCATCTTGTTAGTAATTAGGCTTGTGACAACCCTAGTTAGTTAAAGTATCAAGCCGTAATTCTTGCTTGGCCGTGAAGTGATTGGATGGAGTTTAACCAGTCTAGTCTTGCCCTGATCCTGTTCCAGATTATTGAATGACCAGAATGCTTGTATTTATTTTACCGATAAATGGTGAGAATTCCAAGTTCTGTTCAGACGAAGGGTTACAACCCCGGTCCTTGTTTGGTTTACGGGTTGTAACCTGGTTATCTGAATAGTTCTATGGTTATCTCGTCGTATATCATCCTGGTGTATTTTCTTTATTCCCAGTTCTTACTTTTATTTATATCTTGTACTGATTGTTGGTTTTAGTTCTTAAGTGAAGCTTCCTTTGTGGCACTTGCTCTTTCTGGGGTCTGACCCAGCTGGTTTTGTGTGGCCAGATTTCGGAGCAGCTCCAGAGGATCTACCAACCTTCCTGCCAGATGGTGAACACTAGAAGGAATCCCGGCAACGAGTGGGTTTTATTTTGCTCTTCCACTCCCTTGTAAAAATATTCTTTTGAGGCGTTTAGCCGACGAGCACCTGTTTAGCTCGATTGCACTTACTTACTGTCTGCCTACGGGCTGTAACATGATTAACATATCCTAGGGTTGATCATGTATGACTAAACTCTTGCTAGTCCTGACATTTTGTAACGACTAGCTTCATGATCAACTGAATATGTAATGTTTGGGATGCCTTACTATTGTATATTTAATGATCATACATCTTGTGACTTTTACTTACTTGCTTGTGATTGAGACACTAGGCTTGTTCGACCTTAAGAGACTGTTGGCTTGTCGATAAACCCTCATGTATCTGGATAGCCGTGACCGTATAGCGAGATGGATTCCATTTCATATACGTAGCTGGCTATGTCTGCCCCCGCTCTCCAGTATTCTGGTTCTGGGACGTGACAGAGGACGAAAAAGAAGATATGGAGCGGGTTCCATATGCCTCACCTGTAGGAAGCCTTATGTATGCTATGGTGTGTACGAGGCCAGACATCGCTCATGTAGTTGGCACAGTTAGCAGGTATCTTTCAAATCCTGGAAAGGTACATTACAGTACGGTTAAGTAGATTCTACGATACCTTCAGGGCACTGCCGATTAGAGACTTTCTTTGGTGGTGACGAGCCGAAGCTGGTTGGATGTACCGATGCTGATATGGCTGGAGATGCAGACACGAGGCGATCGACTTCGGGCTATGTGATGATGTTTGCTGGAGGAGCGATATCATGGCAGTCGTGGTTGCAGAAGTATGTTGCCTTATCGACGACAGAGGCGGAGTACATTACGGCAATGGAGGCTTGCAAGGAGTTGCTTTGGATGAAAAAGCTATTGCAGGAAATAGGGCTGAAGCAAGAGCAGTATACTTTGCTTTGCGATAGTCAGAGTGCTATTCACCTTGAGAAGAATCAGACCTTACATAGCCGGTCGAAGCACATCGAGACTCGGTATCATTGGATACGGGATATGGTTGAAAAGAAGGACGCGAAGCTTGAGAAGGTTGATACAGATGATAACGGAGCAGATATGTTCACCAAGATTCTACCAAGGGGAAAGTTTGAGTTCTGCAGGCAGATCGTTGGAATGACGATCCCCTCCACATAGTTCTGAAGGGGGAAATGTGTTGGAGTAGGTGGGGTTTCCAAACCTATATGGAGAAGAACCCGGAGTGCGACGAGCATCGTCTGTATGTCATAGAAGCTCGGGGAGGTGACGAGGCCATACGGAGACGAAGGAGAAGCTCCGGAGCCATCATAGGACATCCTGGAACCAAGGGGGCCGAACTCGGGCCGAGTTCTGTCCCAGGCCGAACTCGGGCCGAGTTCTGTCCCAGGCCGAACTCCGGCCGAGTTCTGCCCCTTGGTGTCCAGAACCTTTCTAGAACGCCCACACAGAGTTCTGGCCGAACTCTGTGTCGTCGGGCTGAGGCTAATTTTAGGGTATTTTTTATACCATTGGATCATATCCTATGGTCCAGATTTCGCTGCAGGATTAGGGGGTTTACATATGGTTTTTCCTAACCCTAATCACAGACAATGGAGCGAAAAAGAAAGAACAAGGAGGCAAGAGTGCCATTGCAACTTTGGAAGAGAAGAAGGAGGATTGAAGATCTTTTTCGAAGGAGGATCATGTTCGGGTAATCTCTACTCGTCGTCTTTGTTCTTCGTAGCCTTGTAATCAATATTTCTTGCTTCCAAGTGTTGTGGGGATCCGTCTAGGATCGGGAGAAGTTTGTAGAGGGTATACTCCTTTACTTCATTAGTGAAGGCTTTTCAAGGGTTGGACTCCGATCGTCCCGTGGTTTTTTCCCGTAAGGGTTTTCCACATCAAAAATTCTCTATGTCTGTGTGGATTATGTTTTAGTGTTTGGTTTGTGTGTTGTATTGCTCGGTTCTCTCGTAGGTACTCTCTAGTTTGGGGAAAGGTTTTCGCGCTTCTTTTCCAACAAAATGGTGTGGGATTTCAACAAAGCAGGTGGAAGGAAAGGCTACCTCAAACTGGACCTGCGAAAAGCATATGACATAGTGAACAGAGAATTTATATGATCAGGCTTACTCAGTATGGGATTCACGAGCTAGTGGGTTGACAGGATCAGGACTTGCATCACGACGCCTACATTTTCTATCCTCATCAAAGGTCAACCGTATGGATACTTTGGTTGCAATCGGCGACTCCGACAAGGTGATCCATTATCACCTTATCTATTTACTGTGGTGATGGGATATTATACCTGTATGATGGACCTTGCTGCACATCAAAAGGCTATTACTCCACTTTACCGTCGAATAGAGCTGAGGATATCACACCTCATCTATACCAATGACCTATTAGTTTTCATAGAGCCGAATGAGATGGGCATAGCAGCATTGAACAAGATCCTGGAAGACTTTGGCACTCTTTCTGGGTTATGTCAAGGAAAAGAGTCACATCTATTTCAATAGAGACTGCCCATTGCAAGAGCACTGGTCGGCTCTACTGGGAAAGAGAAGGGCACCTTACCAGTTTGGTATTTGGGCTTTCCTCTGACCGTCAATTACGTGCGACACTCGGATTGTAATGGGTTGATACAGTATGTTCAAAACAAATTGGACGGGTGGCAGTCACAATTACTTTCCTTTGGGGGTCGTATTGAGCTGATTCGGGCTGTCATCACGGCTATAACAACTTACTGGCTGTAAGCGATATGTGTACCTACTAATACTATCCAGCAAATTGAAAGGCTATGCGCCAGCTTTGTTTGGAGAGGAGGGCTACATTCCATAACTTTAGAGGAGTTATGCCAGACTAATGAGGAAGGAGGGGTCAGCCTATAGAGCTTGCGGGTGCTTCAGGACGTGGCCACGCTAAAAATGGCTTGGAGATTCTTGGGGGGCCGGTCCAGTTGGGCCACTTGGATGCGAAATAAATATTTGAAGTCTAATAACTTCTGAGTTTAAGCGGTGGACGACAATTTCTCTGTCACTTTTAAAAATATTCTGAGGATTCGACCAACGCTGAAGAGGCTTATAAATCGGTCCATACACGACGGGCGAGACACCAGCTTATGGATGGATCCTTGGCTCAACCACCAGAGCATAATTGACAAGATGGATAGCCAGCTTACGAACTAGTAGGAAGTATGGAAGGGCGCCTCAATGTACTTATATAGTATGGAGAGTGTCATACATAATCCAGACAAGTGGGTCAATAGTTTGTGGATGAAATCACTAATATTCTGATTGATAAAGAAGTAGCTAGAGATCATTGGGTATGGGAAGGGACTCCGAATGGTGAATTTAGCAGTAGAGTTGTATATGAACAACTGCGAACTCGGTACACAAAAGTTGATTGGGCGGAGATAGTGGACTAAGGGAGCGGCTACCAAATTACAACTCTGCACCTAGAAAGCCATCCGGGATCGACTTCTCACTCGGGTTAGACTGGCACGGTTTGATATACCGATACCAAGTTTGCACTGTGTACTATGCGAACATGGTACGGAGTCTCGGGACCACATCTTCTTCTAATGTACATTCACGAGTTTCTTTTAGCAGAAAGGCAGGAGCAAGTCGGCATAATTTCTACTGCTAGAATTGGGTTACAGGAAATATTTGAAGAGATAGCAGCTCTGAAGACTAGAAGCCAACCAACTTATAGAAGAGCCCAAATGCGACTTTAGCAGCAGTTTGGAATGTATGGCACGAAAGAAACAGGCGAATATTTGAAGGGAAGGCAACAACCATCTGTGGCATACTCAACAACATTGAGTATGACCTCAGATGTCTTGGAGGACAGTAGCTGAACTTGTTTTATTAGCCCTTGATGAGTGTATGATGTAAAACTTCTATATAGATATCAATAAAGAACCCGTTCTTCAATATATATATATATATATATATATATATATATATATATATATATATATGAAGCAAGGGTAATTAGTTTCAAGAATCGCTCCCACTGGGATTCGAACTCCTGACCACTCGGGCCGCATGCCTCACCACTACCACTAGGCTAGGGGTCATTGGCTATATATGTGTTTGTGTGTGTGTGTATATATGTATGTATGTGTGTGTGTGTGTGTGTGTGTGTGTGTGTGTGTGCATATATTTTTTTGTATGTACACACACACACACACACACACACACACATATATATATATATATATATATATATATATATATATATATATATATATATGTTTATTTAGAATAGCATGTATTAGGTCACTCTAAATTAGGTTGGTCATGGGTTTGGCAACAATTAGGAAACCTAGATAAGTATTGAAGTTTTGACTAGTTTAGGTTAGGATTGGGTTAAAAACAAGGGGCCATAGGTGCACCCACTTGAACCCAAACTAATAAGGAGTGTAGGGACCTAAAATATGCTGGTTGGAATAGGTTTGAGCAACTACACCTAGCTAACATAGTAGCATGTCCAGGTCTTGGATTTTTGGCCATATTGGGGTTCAAACACCAACTAGTGGGTAGTTACCACTATACCCACTCTACTTTTCTTTATGGACTTCAAGTACCATCTCCTACCTTCATTTCTCAACTTCTTTCCACATTTCCATTCTTCTCCCCATTCACTCCTCTTCCCCAAGAAGATCCTAGTCGAAATTCATCCTTAGTCTAGGCTGAAGTCAAGGGCATTGTGGTCGTGTTTTGTTCATCAAAACCTAAGGTAATGAAGCCCCAACTCCTTTCCTACATCTTAAATTTATTCTCCTATATTTTTTCCCTTGAAAAAAATCTCATTTATACCTCATAATCCCAGCGAAACACAACCTCCTTCAGGATGAAACCAAGTTGGTAGTAGGCTGAATTCATAAGATTTGTCAGAGTATTTTGCTCTCATAAACTCAAGGTAAATTTGTCAAAAAAAAAACCTTCTCTACAGTTACTTATATATTAGTGATCATTTTTCCTTCATTTCAATTCTTCTTTTTATTTTTGCTCTCTCCACTCAAGTCCACACTTGGCCGACCTTCCTTTGTGGTTAGGTTGAATTATAGGTTAAAAGTTGGGAGTGTATACACCATTTTTCCTAAGTTAGTACAATCAAACTTTTGATCACTCAAACCCTTACATATTCCCTATATTCCCCCTTTTACTTCTACATTTTATGCCCTATTTATGCAAGAAGTGTGTCACTTCCATAGTGTACTTGTTGAACATCAATTCTGTCCAATTTTATTCTAAGAGGTAAGTTACCTTTCTAAACATCTCTTTATGACCTATAACTTTAGGACACATTAACCAATACATGTACCTAGGTAAAAACTCTAATAAAACCTACTAATACCTAATTTAGACTTGCTAGTTAGCTCTACAAAATTTTGAATTCAGAATTGTATTTCTAAGTTGTGCATGGAATCGAAATGTTTAACCTATGGAATATGTAGTATCCATGCATGATTATTTTATACCATACTTGCCTAGTTAAATATCATGAATTCTATTTTATTATTTGAGCCCTAATTCATGTTATTATATGACCAAACTCATGCCTTAATGAGTAGTATTCAGATTTGGGTTTTGACAAGTTATGCATGACTAGCCAACTAGTTTGAGTCATCTGTTGTTTGTGATAACTATCAATAACTACGCCAATATTTTTGTATGATATTTACCCTTAAAAGAATGTTTTAAAACCCTTTTATACTATATATATATATATATATATATATATATATATATATATATATATATATATATATATATATATATATATATATATATGTATGTATATATATAAGACCAAAGTCCGTGGACTAAAGCCACCCAGTCGGCTTTGGCCCGAGGACCGTGGACAAACGCCACCCGGCCGCCCTCGTTGGGGCTCGATCCTAAGACCTCCCCCCAACATGCCAATGGTCTTACTGCTAGACCACGTGCCTTTGGCATATATATATATATATATATGCCTTTGGCATATATATATATATATATATATATATATATATATATATATATATATATATATATATATATATATATATATATATATATATATATGCCAAAGGCATATATATATATATATATATATATATATATATATATATATATATATATATATATATATATATATATATATGCCAATATATATATATATATATATATATATATATATATATATATATATATATATATATATATACCTCCCCAACATGCCAACGGTCTTACTGCTAGACCGCGTTCCATTGGCAAATATAATATATATGTTTGTGTGTGTGTGTGTGTGTGTGTGTGGCTTTAATTTTAGCCTTAGGTTAGTACTAGTACATGTCAAAACCAATTTCCTAAAGCTTAGTTAAATATCCTATGAGCGAGGATTCTAATTTTGGGTAAATGTGTATAACTGCACACCTTATCTAGATAAAGACTTAGTCTTAATCATAATTGCTTATTGTAAATCTACTATATTTTATATTCTAGTTATATTTAAGTTCAAGTCCATAGGCTGATCTTTTGCTCTTATCTATTTGGCCAGGCCATTTAGTCAAGTTATTTAGCCATTACCTAAAGCCCAAGTCAACCTAACTGTTAAGTCACAATCCATTTGTTTTAAGCCAAGCTCACCTTACTTTATTTGGTATTAGCCCACAAACACTTTTATTTCATAAGCTAGCAGCCCATTTGAACTATTTTTTTACCCAATCAAGTAAGACCACTTTAAGAGACAGCCTTATATACCAGGATCCAAACCATTGTTAGAAAACCAACCAAGTATTTATTTTCCTCCTTCATTTCAATAGAGCCAGTCCAAAACCTATTTAGCCAGGCCCACAAATTTGAAGCCAACCATTTAACCCTTAGATACAGCCCAATTGTAAGCCCAATAACCCGTTTGTTAGTTGACTAAAGCTCAAAACCTAATCTGATCGATATATCAGTTTACTTCTTCTTCTCTAAAGAAGTCGTTCTATTGCAGAGCTCCGGCGCTCGATTGCACGTTGTGTCGGTTGGCAATAGGGCAATCGACCATCTCCGATCATCCTAGAGCTTTTCTGAAGTTTTCTTCCAACCGCCTTATACTATATCATCTTTATCTTCCCTATCTCCACTGACTTAGTATCGCCGATAACCGTTGGTCTCTGCCACCTAGCCTATAAATAGGGCTCCTCACTTTCTCTATTCTACTCTTCCACGGCGAACCCTGCTCAATTTGGTCCAGATCCCCAATTCTCCTTCCTCCGTCAAACTGCCAAGCTATGGAGGCGGTGGCCATGTCATCTAGTCGAGCTCTGTAGTGAAGACACAGAGGCCTCCGTCTTCGAAGCAGGAATGTGGAATGCAAAGTGATCCTCTCAACAGTGTTCGGTGGTCAGATGAGCGATGGGTTGGCTTGTGGTTATAAGCGGTGATTGGTCACTTCATGTTCGATCTATCGCATGGGCTATCGACACTATGGCAATGGCACAGTGATCACTCATTGGTACGTCCTCACTCCTCCTCTCTTCCTTCATTTAGGTGATCGAATAATGACTCAGATCGAGTCGTTTCCTTCTAGAGTAGGAACGAATTGTTGGTTACACACATCTCTGACCTTCGACATTGGGGGATCTATCGAGAAGTGAATTCTATATCTAATTATGTTTTGAACTTGGACATCTAACAGTAGGTAAGTTTTCAATAGGCTCTGGGACTTTTCCTTCTTCAGTTCCTTCAAATTCTTGATCGCAATGATCAATTAACTCCTATGATTCTCGTTTTTACTCTGTAGATTCTATGTCTTTGATAATATGCGTGAACCAGTCTTATTTGATTTGGAGATTGGTGAATAGCAGTGTCGGACTCAGGGACCCTGGTGTTGTATGAAATAAACTTGTGCTCAGGTCGAATCTCGGTTGCTACTATGTTTAATTTGAATTTTTCTTATTGCATGGTACTTGGGGTCTAGAGACAAGGCTATGTCTAGGAGACTCAGCGAACACAAACCTTGTGTCTGTGTTGAGATGAATTAAAATTAGAGAGTCATGTTGTGGTATCAATGTACATCTGTTCTCTATAATTATAGAGCAGTTTGAATTTAAATTGTGGGTACTGTAACCTCGTCGTTGGGGGTAGGACCATTATTTGAATTTGGAGTCAACAGAGATTTGAGTATTGATAGTAATTTTAGGTGAGTATTAAGCTTGTGATCCAGAGTTAGCTTTTGATTAGCATTATATGGGAGATTGGGCATTATATGGAAGATTGGGCGGGTTAGTTATTTTGAATTAACTTACTAGAAGTTGAATGACCTAATTAGGTATCAGTAGAGACTCCAGGCTTTGGACCATATTAATCTTATTAAGTAATTCATGTGCTGAGCCAATAGGTTTAGGTGGTTCAGTCTTGGGTCAGGCTAGCCCATTGAGTTTTGTTTAAAAGGAAAAGAATCAGGAATTTAGGGCTTTGTGTGATATTGGCTTTATTAGGTATGGGAGTGATCCATAGAATTTAGAATTTAATAATTTAAGGCGGTTAGCTATAGAGTTGGCTTAAGTCTTTAGAATTTGATTAGGAAGATTTTTGGGATTTTCTCTAAAAATTATGTTTCCTACTTTTTGGTGGATTTGGAAGACATTCCATTGTTCAGGAAAAGGCAAGTACTTGTAACTCAATTAAACACTTTGCATGCATATCATATTGCACATGTTTCCTGTTTCTTATTCCACTTGCTTGCACGTCATCGTGTCATGTCGTGTCGGGGAGGGAAGAATATTATAAGGCATATAGTCACCTAAGCGTGGGCATGTACTCGCTTGTTAGTATAGAGTACATGATATACCTTATACCTATACATGACTGCTAGTATATCATTGCACTATAAAATATGCATTTTTAATTGACTGCTAGTATATAGTACATGATATGCCTTACACTAGACATGACTGATAGCATATCGTTGTTATATACCTTATCTTTGTTAGTGTAGCGTACATGGTATGCCTTACACCTATACATGCCTGCTAGCATACCATTACTCTATACTCTTGACTTGATAGCCCTACATGCTTTTCTTATGCATGATTCATGTAGCTAGTGCATATGTTAGTTATTTTCTTTATTTATCATTAGTTCTTGTTTTACTTCCTTTGATACTCTGTTGTGATTTGGTTGAGCTACTATGTACTAGGCTCTGTTTCCTGACAGGATCATTGATTACTGGTGAGATTGATCCCTTAGAGTGTTATGGCCAGTAGGGAGACCTAGCAGTGGAGCTCACTTCGGATGATGAGATGTAGATTCATGTATAGGATTGATTGGATGTATTGAGATTAAGGATGTAGCAAGTATAGGTAGTCTTTATATTCTTTACCGACTTTGTACCCGGATATTCATGTATAATACTGTAATAACTGTATTGCAATCGTTGATGGGTATTAGTAGTTACATCTTCAAGTTATATCGTAATAGACACAGTGATGAGTTATATGACTACCGCTGTCAACGACAGCGTAGGCCGGGCATGACTCGATTCGTACCCAATTATTCGGGAGCAGGTCGTGACATATTTTTGTGGTGGCCCATGCAGGTCTATCTAATGGTGCTTAGGACTAGAGTTCCATTGGGAGCCTGCAGAATAGGAAACTCATCACAGCATAGGCCGATGGGTGTGTATTTACTATCTATATTCTTTTCTAAATTTTTCTGTATCTCTTAATGTCCCATACAAAGTTGTAGTTATAATTCCATGACATTTGAGGATTATCTTCCTCCACCAGATCCTAACATTATTTAGGATCTAGGCCTCCTTGCTATTTAGATATTAAAGTCAGATTTTCCAAACTACTCCTTTAGCAATCCTATTAATAAACCATTTCAAATTTCTCTATTGGTTTTAATCAGAATCCTACTTCTCTATCTCTATTTTAGAATCTAGAACCATTCACTATTTAAAGTTTCAACTCCTTATTTAGCAGGTTTATTGAATCTCTTAAAATAGACCTTTCAAACTTCTCCAAATTTTGGTTAAGAATCCTATTTTGATTTTCTCTAACCATTCTAAATCCAAGAATTTTATTTAGAGCTACAGAGCTCATACACTAGCTATTTAACCCAATCTTTTCTCCAAAACTTTCCATTGGCCGTAAGGAATTATTTTTCTAAAATAATTCTAGTATAGGATAATATTACCTAAACAATTCCAGGAGCCAATAACAATTCCATTCATTGGTTTCTTCCACTCAAAATTTTACCATTTCTACTCATCCTGAATCCAACTCAATTAGCCATAGTCAGATTTTTTTATTACACCGGTGTTTGTAATCTTCTGACTTCGATCCTTGAATATCAAGGGATAGTTGGGGAACCGATGCCCTCTTGGCTTAATCCATCCTTATGAACCTTTTATTCCTACTGATAGTCGATCCCATGATTCTCAAGAACAGATATTTACACTGATACTACATGTCTATCCTAGTGTAGTTGAATCTCCTTAGTAAATCGAAAAGCTTGCTTGGATTTGAATTATCAATGTGCTCCTTTGAGACTCCCATGGATAAAATTGAGAGAATATTCGATGACCTACTATGGCATGGCAGTCGCATACTGCAGCCAATTATCTGAATCATGGAAACTACGAGTCCACTGTAGCCAGCAGCGCACTGGCGAGGTATGGGCTCTAAGTCAAAGTGATTTCAGGTATGTATAGATTTTCGGATACTATTGAGACTATATCCATGTCCTGAATTTATATTGTTTGGCCTCTTTTCACCATTGGGAAACCATACCGAAATTAGTTTGATCTGTTTGATTTTGTCCTAACTTGAAGATGTTATTCCTAGCAACTCTCAGGATTACTTATAATACCATATCCAATAGGAATAAGGATTCCTCTACAATTTCTACTTGATTTTCTCTAGAGTTCATTAGGATCATTTCAAATACCATTTGCCCAATCTCTTTCATGGCTCAAACTCGTATGTGTTGCATATGTTGTTAATAATTACATATTTTGATAGCTATAGATAAAAGCTTTGCAAATATCTATGTATACTAGATGGCTAATATATTTTTGTGGATAACTATGGACATGTCTTTATGTATATAGGGGAGCATAGATATTTATCTACCAACCCTATTAGCTCTAGTAAGGGTATCCTTGGGATCCATAGTTTCCAATAAGGTTAGATGGGTAAGGGTAGGAAGGTAGTAAAATAAGGCTATAGGTAAGCAGGTCTGGTAATAAGTTTTAAGAGGCTTTTGAGCTTATGGCTTGTCCAGAAGAAGGATGACAGAAATGTTAGTAGTCATATCGAATTTATGAAGAAGTATATATTTTTGACTTTCATGATTAAAGACAAAAAAGGGAATTTTATGGAAGATAGAAAAATCTGTAAGTGAAAGTTTGGATAGGTTCTTTCCCAATGAAAGTGAGTGAGCTTGAGAAAAAGATGATCAAGCTGTGAAACACTCAAAGGAATTAATCTTTGAGATTTAATACATAAAGGATGGATATGACCATAACAGGACTGAAAGGGAATAGTTGTCGAGGTAATAAGACCAAGATATTAGCATACAACTCTTGGGATAGATGGATAGTGATTAAAGAAAGGAAGGATCATTGAGTTGAAATTGTCGGAAGATTCACAAATATTGAGGATTCAAATATGGATCAGATTCATGCAACAGTAAGAAAGATTTTATACATGTTTGAGATATGACAATATTTTGAGATAAGAAGATATTCAAATTTGATCTATGAGTTAGTCACGAGCTTTCAAGGGTTGAGAATTTTCGAAAACACATGGATCGATTTAATAGGAAATTTTTTAGATTGTAACCTTGATGAAGTCAGAAATGGAAGAATTGAAAGTTAATATCTAAGGAATGATTTGATTAAGCAAATTTACAGATTATATGGAACGACTTGACAAAATTTGGTCAGATATATTCCCTGATCCCAAATAGAATTTGTTATAGTAAATGGATAGTTACCTTAGGTTCCTTGGTACTAAGTTAGCTACCAACTTAAAAGATTAGTCTGCAGAGTGTTAATGAGATTAGTCCTTCCTACATATCATGTAACAGTATACTGAAAAGCAATGCTTTGAGTATAAGTGGGAGATTGTTAGGGTTATATACTAAAAGCATCACTTTTGTAGTAACCTTATTTCCTTAAATTTTGGATGAGAATCATATGGGCAAATGTTTGCATATTGTATTTGTTGCAAGTGTTAATACAAATGTCTGATATTCTATATTGTAGATAATATGGTGTGTGGTGTCACACAGAAGATCATATTATCAGTTCCCTATGGAGTATATAAATAGTTCACAACCTAGATGGACTTGGACAATCTGTTGGAAAGGTTGTAGTGTAATCTAGTATTAGTCTATCTTGACTATAGGTTTACACTAGTATACTTTGTGTGTATTAAAGAGAACAACCTCAAGTGGTCCTATTCAATACACACAAAGTGTACTAGTGTAAACCTATAGTCAAGATAGACTAATACCAGATTACACTACAACCTTTCCAATAGATTGTCCAAGTCCATCTAGGTTGTGAACTATTTATATACTCCATAAGGATTATCATGTAAATTGCAGGTGGATTATATCCGACATGACAAATAAAGTTGAGCGGTACTACTTAAGGATAAAATATGTCGAATCAATATAGTTGTCAGTAACTTAATTTGATCGACGGACATACGATATCTTAACATGGGAAGCCAAATGAGCATATAATAAAAGGAGCCCACAAACATAATTTGGGATTAGGGAGGTAGTGCAACAATAGCTCATTAATGGACCGAGCTATTGTTAATGGGCCTGGATTGTGTGTTCGGGCTGAACACGGGATATCCAGATTCGTTAGAAGGCCTAACCCTAATTTCTTCTCATGGTCCCTGTCGTAGCCTATATATATCCTCTATTCTCTGGCCGCCAGATTACTGATCAGAAATCTGAAACTTTTTCTAAATTCGTGATTCACATAAGGAAAAAAAGAGAGGGCTGCCAAGGAGAAGAAAAGGTTGGGAGATCGTCGCCCACACGACGTCCAACTCGAGGAAGGAATACGTGCAGAAGATCTTGGGGTCGTCCGCTCAAGATTGCCAGGAATTACTTGTCTCCTTTCTGCCGCAGGTATAATTCGTGAACCCTAGTTTCCGCCTATGAAGGGTTAGAACACGTATTAGATCTGTTTAACTTTTTATCGATCAATACGCACACCAAAGGAAGGGTCCTGGGAATCCCCCGTTCCATCAATTGGTATCAAATCCACTTTGGATCTACGTATTGATTGATACGTCCATGTTGTCCAATAAAATCTGCGCTGTGTAATAGTCGGTAGATGTAGATCTGTTCAAACTCGGTTTTGCAGGTATCTTAGATCCAACTATTATGGTCCAATACATAGTTTTGATTGTATTGTTTAAACCACGGACATGTCGTGGATGTTGTTGTTGCTGTGGATGTAATTAAAATCACGAGGGTTGATCGTGCTTATTATTTTAATTTTTCAATCTAGATTATGTGTGAACTCCTTCGGGAGGCATATGATTGATGTAATTTTAATTATTTTTGATCAATCGTGATGGCGGTGGTGGCTATTTCTGACGCCGGACGAGATGCTAGTTTTAACCAGTCCAGAGGCAGATAGATGATTTTCGATGAATGAATCGACAGCAAAAACCTAAACTAAAAAATTTAAAAAAATTGGGGTGCTGCCCCGAACCCCGTGACCTGACCGGGCAGGTCGAACCCCGAATAGATCTGTGCAGCGCCAGATTTTGGATTCGGATAGTTGAGGACGGAGCAACAAAGATGACCATAATAGTTGGATATTTTCTCTTATTTTTGTCATTTTGCTTTTTCTGATTATGCATGTTTATTATTGTGTGGTTATTTTTTTGAAAAACCAAGCCTACATTAATAATGGACAACATGAACATAATATCAACTAGTAGAAAAACCCTCATTGTTAAATAACTAAGTGGGAGAGAATATTTATTTAGTATAAATCCTATGGTCTCCATTACTGGTTTGTAGGTGATGTAATTATACTTGCGTGTTGGCTTTAGTACTTTCCTCCATATCGGATGAGTATAATTATGGATCACCAGTACAAACTTCCTTAAGTATAATTGTAGAAAGTTACCTAGTATGTGTTCACTTCTCCATCTGAAGGAACTCATTACAAGATAATGGACTTAGTATTAAGTAATGGTATACACTTAGATACAAATAAAGGTATCCTCCCCATCGGAGTCACTGCTATTATTTGTATGACCAGAGCAAGACCAGCATATTAATTTTATTTGTCATAAAGTTATAGTGACATGGTAGTAAAATTAATAAGAAAAACCTACTTGAACAAAGTTGAATTTGTATACGTCCACACTATCGTGGCATGCTAAATTCATGGTGTTCAAGGTGTTGGTGAATTTCTTATTATTGTTTTGAGGGAATCAATATTTAGTTAATTCAAAAAGTTTTTTTGCCCTACATAATTTTATTTATGTGATTCTCAGGATTTTAAAAAATGGGTTCTTTCAGTCCACTTATGGTGATTCTTAAAGAAAACAAACTTACTGGACCTAATTATATTGACTGGAAACGTAATTTGGACATTGTTCTTACTGCTAAGGAGTACAAATATGTACTTGTTGAAGAATGCCCACCTAAGCCTGATGCTAACTCTGATGAAGAGGTCAAAAAGGCTTATAATAAGTGGAAAAAGACAGATGAGATGGTACGGTGTTATATTCTGGCATCTTTGTCAAATGTACTGCAACATCAGCATCAGGCCATGGCCACTGCTTATGACATGATGTATAACTTCAAGGAACTCTTCGGATATCAGAGTAGAGCAGTTAGGCAGTTTGCTATGAAATGTTTGATGAATACAAAAATGGCGGAGGGTACACCAGTAAGGGATCTTGTTCTCAAGATGATGGGTCATCTGAATGAGATGGAGATCCTTGGAGCTGAAATCGATGGGGAATCCCAGGTCGATATCATTCTCGGGACTCTGCCTAAAAGTTTTGATAATTTTTGCCTTAATTACAACATGAACAAAAGGTTGTATAGTTTGGCAGAACTTGCAAAAGAGCTACAGGATGCTGAATCTCTCTTTAGGCAGAGTGGTCATGTTTTTGTTTCTGAAAAGGCTTCTACTTCTAAGCCAAAAGGCGGTAAGAAGACGAATAACATTCAGAAATAGGCAAACTCAGCAAAGAAGGGCATGGGACCTCAAGGAGCGGTAGAAAAGCCGAAAGGCAAATGTTTCAAGTACAAAGGGTCAGGACGTTGGAAGACTGATTGTCCACTTCTCAAACAAGGGAACAAAGAAGGTATATCTCATTTACTAGTAGTTGAAACATGTTTAGCGGTATTATCTACCGGCACCTGGTGTGTAGATACATGAGCCACTAATCATGTCTGCAATACATTGCAGGGGTTCCAGAAAACCAGACGGCTCAGTGATGGAGAGATATGCTTGTTCATGGATGATGCTACAAAAGTATCGGTCGTTGCATTAGGAGATGTTACTTTATCTTTTGGTAGAAATAAGTCTTTGACGTTGAGAGATTGTCGTTATGCACCTTCACTTAGAAGGAATTTAGTTTCTGTTTCTATGTTAGTTAAGGATGGATATTCAGTTTATTTTAATGACAATATTGTTATTAAAAAGAATAAATATTTTATCTGTTCTGGTGCATTGGTTGATAATTTGTATGTCATTAATCCTATTTCGCCCACAATACAACTTATGGAAATGAATAATATGTCATCTAACTTAAATAAGAGAAAAGAACCTTCTTGTATGAACCAAACATATCTTTGGCACTTGCGATTGGGGCATATTAACCTAAGAAGGATTCAAAGACTGGTTGAAGATGGACCTTTGAGCTCATTGGAAGTGGAGGCACTACCAGTCTGTGAATCCTGCTTGGAAGGTAAAATGACCAAAAGGCCTTTTTCGAGAAAGGGGTATAGGGCCAAAGATGTGTTGGAATTGGTTCATTCTGATTTGTGTGGACCCATGACTATCCAAGCTAGAGGTGGCTTTGAATATTTTGTCACATTTATTGACGATTATTCAAGGTATGGATACATTTATTTGATGCGCCGTAAGTCTGAGTGCTTTGAGAAATTCAAAGAGTACAAGGCTGAAACGGAGAAACATCATGGAAAATGTATCAAGTCATTACGATCAGATCGTGGTGGCGAGTACCTCTTTGGAGTGTTTAGGGATTATCTATCAGAGGCTGGAATTACATCCCAATTGACTGCACCTGAAATGCCCCGGCATAATGGTGTAGCCGAAAGAAGGAATATAACACTTATGGAGATGGTTAGATCAATGATAAGTTATTCGGATTTGCCAGATTCATTTTGGGGATATGCCTTAGAGACTGCAGCTTATATTTTGAACTTGGTTCCTTCTAAGTCAGTACCTCTTACTCCCACAGAGCTGTGGATTGGGCATAAGCCTAGTCTGAAACATGTTCGCATTTGGGGTAGTCCAGCACATGTGCTGAATGGAAAAGCAGATAAGTTGGAATCTCGTACAGAAGTACACTTGTTTATAGGCTATCCAAGAGGAACGAAAGGAGGTTTATTTTATAGTCCTAAGGATCAGAAGGTCATCGTTAGCACTAATGCCCGATTCTTAGAGGAAGACTATGTGATGAACCATAAACCCACAAGTAGAGTTGTTCTAGAAGAACTGAGACGTGAGACACCAAGTACTTCAGTACCAACAGAACAAGAGGATGAACCATAAATAACTGCACAACGTGTCACAAATGTTACACCACAACCGATAGTACCTCTTCGTAGTGGGAGAGTTGTGATACAACCTGATAGATATATGTTCTTGGGAGAGTCGTCAGACTTCGTCCCTGAGGAACAAGATTATGATCCCTGTACCTACAATGAAGCACTCCAAGATAAAGATGTAGAGTCTTGGCAAAAAGCAATGTTATCTGAAATAGAATCTATGGATTCTAATCAGGTCTGGGAGCTTGTAGAACCACCCGTTGGTGTAAAAGCCATTAGATGCAAGTGGGTCTATAAGAGAAAAAGATGATCAGACGGTAAGGTTGAAACCTTTAAAGCTTGGCTTGTAGTAAAAGGTTTTACTCAAAGAGAGGGTATCGATTATGAGGAAACCTTTTCACCTATAGCCATGCTTAAGTCTATCCGGATTCTTTTATCTATTGCAGCTCATCTCGATTATGAGATTTGGCAAATGGATGTCAAGACAGCTTTCCTTAATGGAAGTCTTGAGGAAGACATCTATATGAAGCAACCAGACGGGTTCATTAAAAAGGGCCAGAAGCATCTTGTTGTAAGCTCAAGAAGTCCATTTATGGACTTAAGCAAGCTTCCAGATCTTGGAACATATGTTTTGATCAGGTAATAAAATCCTATGGATTTGATCAATGTCAGGATGAATCATGTGTATACAGAAAGTGTGACAGAAACGTGGTGGTGTTCCTAGTACTTTATGTGGATGACATCTTGCTCATTGGAAACAATGTGAAGGTGTTATCTGATGTAAGGGTATGGTTATCCAAACAGTTTGATATAAAGGACTTGGGAGAAGTAGGTCACATCCTTGGGATCAAAGTTCTACAAGATCGCAAGAAAAGGATGTTAGACTTATCCCAAGCTTCATATATCGATACTGTACTAACTCATTTTAGTATGCAAAATTATAAGAAAGGTTTCTTACCTTTTAGACATGGAATTGCTCTATCAAAGGAGCAGTGTCCGAGGATACCTAAAGAGATAGAGAACATGAAGGCAGTTCTTTATGCTTCAGCAGTAGGAAGCTTAATATATGCAATGCTATGTACGAGACCAGATATCTGCTTTGCCGTAGGCATGGTCAGCAGATATCAGTCTAACCCAGGACAAGAGCACTGGACTGCCGTAAAGCATATTTAGAAGTACCTGAAAAGGACTAAAGAGTATATGCTAGTTTACCAGGCAGATAATTTAGTTCCCTTGGGGTATATAGACTCAGATTTTCAGTCAGATAGGGATTCCAGGAAATCTACCCCAGGTTATGTGTTTACTTTGGGAGATGGAGCCATTGTGTGAAGGAGTATCAAGCAAAAATGTATTGCTGATTCTATAATGGAAGCCGAGTATGTGGCAGCCTCTGAGGCAGCCAAAAAGGCGATTTGGCTCAGAAACTTTCTGTTGGACTTGGATGTGGTACCTAGTTTGCCTAAGTCTACTATACTTTATTGTGATAATAGTGGTGCAGTTGCAAACTCGAAGGAACCACAAGCCAATAAAACAGGCAAACACATTAAGCGCAAGTACCACCTGATACAAAATTTCGTAAAGAAAGGAAAAGTTGCTGTGATCAAGATAGCATCAGCCGACAAACTAGCTGATCCCTTTACAAAGAGCTTACCAGCTAAGGTTTTTGATAGTCATGTTGAGGGAATGGGAGTCAGATGTGTAGCAGCATGGCTTTAAGTATAAGTGGAAGATTTGTAACAGTATACTGAAAAGCAATGCTTTGAGTATAAGTGGAAGATTGTTAGGGTTATATACTAAAAGCATTACTTTTGTAGTAACCTTATTTCCTTAAATTTTGAATGAGAATCATATGGGCAAATGTTTGCATATTGTATTTATTGCAAGTGTTAATGCAAATGTCTGATATTCTATATTGTAGATAATATGGTGTGTGGTGTCACACAGAAGATCATATTATCAGTTACCTATAGAGTATATAAATAGTTCACAACCTAGATAGACTTGGACAATCTATTGGAAAGGTTGTAGTGTAATTTGGTATTAGTCTATCTTGTCTATAGGTTTACACTAATACACTTTGTGTGTATTAAATAGGACCACTTGTGGTTGTTCTCTTTGTACTGACTATATAAGAGAACAAACACCTCTGTTATTATGGATGCTTGTGCTCTTAATCCGGATATAATAACGGACATGTATATACAGTGTGCATTACTTTGACTCATAAAAGAGTGAGATTAATTATGGATCAACAACCTCTATAAATTGGGTAATAACATTGTATGTATGATGGGCTATTGATTATAAATGGAATCCATGTCCCGATACATCGGCTTGATCATAAGGAGACATCATCAACCCGAAATATCGGAATATGGATTCCATTTATAATCAACAGCCCATCATATATACAATGTTATTACCCAATTCATAGAGGTTGTTGATCCATAATGAATCTCACTCTTTTATGAGTCAAAGTAATGCACACTGCATATACATGTCCGTTATTATATCCGGATTAAGAGCACAAGCATCCATAATAACAGAGGTATTTGTTCTCTTATGTAGTCAATACAAAGAGAACAATCTCAAGTGGTCCTATTCAATACACACAAAGTGTACTAGTGTAAACCTATAGTCAAGATAGCCTAATACCAGATTACACTACAACCTTTCCAATAGATTATCCAAGTCCATCTAGGTTGTGAACTATTTATATACTCCATAGGGAACTGATAATATGATCTTCTGTGTGACACCACACACCATATTATCTACAATATAGAATATCAGACATTTGTATTAACACTTGCAACAAATACAATATGCAAACATTTGCCCATATGATTCCCATTCAAAATTTAAGGAAATAAGGTTACTACAAAAGTGATGCTTTTAGTATATAACCCTAACATATCATACATCGGATCACCTTTTGATTTCTTTACCTTCTTAATTGACTGTCAATTGATCATCAATGGAAGCATATTATAATATTTTATTTTTACCTTGGCCATGGTTATGTTATTTTGATTATCGTGCCTAAATTTTGAATTTTTTTAGACCAACTATTCTTAAATCGTGTCTATACGATTTTCGATCGCGACTAGACCTTCATTCTATTCTTAATCGTACCTATTTTGGCATTAATCATGCCTATTTTGGCATTAATCATGCCTGAACGAGTTTGTTTCTCTTGGTCGTGACTAGACCTTCGATCATGCCTCAAATTTTTTGATCATGACTTGATCATGCCTAAACTTGATCGTGCATATACAAGTTGGACTTTATTCCTGTATTATTTGATAAACCAGATTGTGCCTAAACGGTTAATTTTTTATCATCCTTCGATCCTATTCTAAAAATTGATTTTATTTTTGATCGTGCCTAAATGATTCCAACCTTGGTCATATCAAAACGATCTTTGATCATGATCGTATTTATACAATTATCTTTTTAGTACCATGTCTGGATGATTTTGATTCTATTAGCTATGATTAATTTTGACCCTTGATCATGCTTAATCGTGCTAAATCTTTTCAAATCATTTCACTTGATTATCATGCTAAATCGTGTCATTTCTTAAAATTTGAGGACAAAATTTTTCTAAAGTAGGTAGATTTGTAACTCCACACTTTATCTAAAGACTTAGTCTTTAATCATAATTGCTTATTGTAAATCTACTATATTTTATATTCTAGTTATATTTAAGTTCAAGTCCATAGGCTGATCTTTTTCTCTTATCTATTTGGCCAGGCCATTTAGTCAAGTTATTTAGCCATTACCTAAAGCCTAAGTCAACCTAACTGTTAAGTCATAATCCATTTGTTTTAAGCCAAGCTCACCTTACTTTATTTGGTATTAGCCCACAAACACTTTTATTTCATAAGCCAATAAGCCATTTGAACTATTTTTTTTACCCAATCTAGTTATTACTAAGGCCCATAAGACCACTTTAAGAGACAACCTTATAAACCAGGATCCAAACCATTGTTAGAAAACCAACCAAGTATTTCTTTTCCTCCTTTATTTCAATAGAGCCAGTCCAAAACCTATTTAGCCAGGCCCACGAATTTGAAGCCTAACCATTTAACCCTTAGACACAGCCCAATTGTAAGCCCAATAACCCGTTTGTTAGTTGACTAAAGGTCAGAAACTAATCTGATTGATTTATCAATTCACTTCTTATTTTCTAAAGAAGTCGTTCTATTGCAGAGCTACGGTGCTCGATTGGATGCCGCGGTGGTGGCGCGATACGGCGATCGACTATCTCTAGTCATCCCAGAGCTTTCCAGAAGTTTTCTTCCCACTGCCTTATATTGGATCATCTCTGCCGTCCCTGTCTCCACTGACTTAGTATCGCCGATCATCGCTGTCCGTCGATAACCATCGGTCTTCGCCACCTAGCCTATAACTAGGGCTCCTCTCTAACTATTTATCCATTCTACTCTTCCACGGCGAAGTCCTGCTCGATTTGGTCCAGATCCCCAATCCTCCTTCCTCCGTCGAATTGCCAAGCCATAGAGGCGGTGGCCATGGCATCTGGACGAGCTCTGTAGTAAAGGTGCAGAGGCCTTCGTCTTCGAAGTAACAATATGGAATGCAAAGCGATCCTCTCAACAACGTTCGGTGGTCCGATGAGCGGTGGGTTGGCTTCACTACCAAAATTTATCGTTTTAGCGACGGCCGGATCCGTCGCCAGTCCGACGGAAATTCCTATTAGCGACCGATAACCGACGAATTTTGGCCAAAACAATCCGTCGGCAATCAGCTCGTCGCTAATAACTGTCTGTCTCTACATAGTCGTCATGCGATGGAATAGCGACGTTTTGTCGACTTAACAATACAAAGTATTAGCGACGACTTTCCGACGGACTAGCGTCTATTTCAAGTATGAAGTACTAAACTGTGTAGACAATAGCGACGTAAAGTTCCGTCGGTAACCCTTCGTAATAGCGTATCAGAGTGTATCATGCCATCGCTAATCCGTCGGTAGTCGTCGGTAACAAAGGACGGATTAGCGACGGTTTTTCGACGGAAAATCCGTCGATCAGCTTCTGGAAATTCTTGTCATTTCCAGCAACATGGCGACGGATAATTCGTCGCTATTCCGTCAACATATATCGACAGAATACGGACGGATTATCCGTCGAGCATGTTCTTGAAATTCTTGGTATTTTCAGAAGAAGGGCGACGGATTGGTCGTCGCTATTCCGTCGAACTAAATACCATACCGACGGATATTCCGTCGATCATCCGTCGCTACCTGGAAACATTTTTAAATCTCCAGTTAGCGACGGAACAGTCGTCGAAAAGTAGTCGGAAACTGGTAATAACCGTCGCTAAACGGTCACAAGTCCGTCGCTAACTGAGAATATTTTGAAAAAAAATTACAGCGCTTTACCTGTTCGCAAAAATATGCATAAACCAGACCAATATATAATGCACACCAATTATCCAACAATCACATAGACCAAATATATTATGCACACCAATTATCCAAGAATCACATAGACCAAATATGCACATACGAATTTAATGTACACCAATTATCCAAGAATTATATAGACCAAACCAAATTAATATAAAATAGACATCAATTATCCGGAAGAGTAACCTAATATCCATCGTTATAATCCGATGTATAGCACAAATATTCCAAAATTTTCACAAATATTCTAAAACACATAGGAAAATTCTCACAGCCAGGGATCATAGTTGCGTTGAGGCATGTACCATTCTATCAGCCACTTTGCATACGAAGGCTCAATCTGGTTGAGGTCTTCTGTAGGGACAGAAGGGTCGGTCCCGATGCTACTACTCTCTGACGATGGCTCCTCCTTAACTTCAAGCTTGGGAGCAATCTCTTCCCTGATGGTCATCGGTTCTTCCTTGACCTCGACCTTTGGTAATACCTTCTCCTTAACAGTCGTCGGCTCTTGTTTTACGACGGAGACTTCCTCCGTGTCGACCTCCAAGGGTTTCTTGCCTCGACCCCTTCCTCGACTAGCAGCACCACCTCGACGAGTCCTAGGAGCCATCTTTCTGACAACATGAGGATTATGTCAAAACAAGTAGGATTCATCGTCTGACTTGTGGTCTTTGTCGAGGCCAAAGTCGATTTATGTCAAAACCCACAGCTTCTGATTTTATTCGAAAGATTACTACATAGGAGCCACCTAGCAGTACAAGTAGTTGCATTGTCTTCTGATTTTATCCGAGTTATGTCTATCAGCTGATCACACTCTTTATTGCCACTGCGAACTTCGATTGGGTCCAACTTGAGCAACAAGATATCCGTTAATGGTGTAGCTGAGACGAGTAGTCTCGTAAGCAAATTTAAAATCTAAGGCAGAGATAGACATACATCAGAAAACCATAATATATATAATAAAGTTTGATTGTATAATTTGAAGCTATACATGGTAATTATATCGTATCACTTTGTAACATGAGTTGTAATTTCATCTTCGACGAGAAACTATAAGGCTACTTGCATGTTCTTCCAACTTTAAATTACAAGATTACTATATTAGGTTAAATAAATCACTAACCTCATCGCGGCCAATGTTTACAGTCTTGGTTTCAACTGTCTTCGATTCTATGATCCCATGCTTTCGAAAAATAGACAACGCAGACTCCATGGAATAGAATGGCCTTACATGCAAATTGTCTGTGATTATGTATCTTTTTCCTCCTTTCACAAACATGCCATCCTTGTTGCCTCCATCTGAAACCCCCTCCCACGCAATATCCTCATCCATTGCCTTACCACAGGGACATCGAACGCCAATAACCGAACTATACAAACGGTGAGTCTTGGTGTAGCACTCAAATGTGGGGCACCTATAAATTCGCCGAGGTTTTAAATCATCGACATTGAGTTTTAAACCCTCACGTAGCCTTTCTGCATCACTTCTAGGCTCGAGCAGCATCTTCTTGCAAGCTTCGTGTTACCCTCATTTCTCGTATTTCTCGTATTTCCTGTATTTTCGTATTTATACTCGTATCTGGATTTTGGCATGTATTTTTATTTTTCTCAACTTGTGGAATTTCGGTATTTCTTGTATTTTGGATTTTGACATGGTTCGGTTTTAATTGGATTGGATTGGTTTGGTTTGGTTTAATGTGTATTGGAACACCTTAGCCTATGCTCCACCCTCAACACACCACATCCCACCCTCTTTAAAACTCCACCAACTTTTTCTCTCTCCTCATAACCTCCATTAATTTCTCCTTCTCCTTCCTCTACACAACTCTCTTCTCCTTCCTCTCCACAACACCCACCCATAGGCAAGTGCACCTTGCCACCACATGAGAACCCTCTTTTATTTGTCCATTTGCTAGTTTAGGACATGGTGATCAACATTAGAACTTAGCATTTTGTGATTTGGAATCTCCATTGTTCTAGATCTAAGTTTTTCTTATTTTTGGTTTTGCATGGTTTTGATCTATTTAAGTTGGATTTTTATGGGTTTTGATGTTTCCATGTGGAAGAGAGTTCAATTCCACCCTGGTTAGAACTTTGGAAATCCGGATTTGGAGTTCGGATGGCCAAGTTGTAATGCCTTGAAGTTTTGGAGCCATTGGAGCTTCTTCTCAGCCATGGAGAAGAAGATCCAGACCCTGCGTGCGTATTTTTACGCGTACGCAGCTTTCTGCTTGCGTGCTTTTGCACGTACGCAGCTCTCTGGCGTGCGTGACATTTCGCGTACGCTGCTCTCTGGCGTGCGTGACTTTTCGCGTACGATGCTCTCTGGCGTGCGTGACTTTTTGCGTACGCTGCTCTCTGGCGTGCGTGACTTTTCGCGTACGATGCTCTCTGGCGTGCATGACTTTTCGCGTATGCTGCTCTCTGGCGTGCGTGACTTTTCACGTACGCAGCTCTCTTGCATGCGTGATTTTTTACGTACGCAGCTCTCTTGCGTGCGTGAATTTTCATGTATGCAGCTCTCCTGCGTGCGTGACTTTTCACGTATGCAGCTCTCCTGCATGCGTGACTTTTCAGGTATGCAGCTCTCCTGCGTGCGCGACTTTTCACGTATGCAGCTCTCCTGCGTGCGTGACTTTTCACGTATGCAGCTCTCTTGCGTGCGTGACTTTTCCTCTCCTGCGTGCGTGACTTTTCACGTATGCAGCTCTCTTGCGTGCGTGACTTTTCCTCTCCTGCGTGCATGACTTTTCACGTATGCAGCTCTCCTGCGTGCGTGACTTTTCACGTATGCCGCTCCCCTGCGTGCGTGTCTTGTGCGTACGCTGCACCCTGAACCCCTTGCTTAACCCATTGGCTCTTGGAGTTTTGGTCTTATTTCTTTAAGCTTGGCTCTTCTATAGCCCTGTATATTGATATTTTATTAGATATTTTACGCCCATTTTATATCCTTACGCCTTTAGTCATGAACTTGATTTTACTTAATATGTTTGGAATGACTATTGTACATGGCAAGGTATGACAAGGAACTAGCATAACACGACAGTGACCCGTAGTGGTGCACTCCTGACATGACCAACCTGACATGATAGTGGCCCATCATGGCGCACTCCTGACAAGTACCCTGACATGATTTATCTTAATGCTGTTGCGACGGCTAGCTTAACTTGACCTGTCTTGACACCGTGGGTAGTTCTTTCTTGCTTGCTTGTTAAATCCACTTGTCCTGTCTTGCATCATGTCTAGGATGGGACTCCTGAGTACCACGGTCAGGAGTACCTACTAAAATGGATTAAGGTTAATAACTAGAATAACACAGTAGTCATAAAGAGATGACACAGCTACAGGCAATCCCGTTACCTGGGCGCTCTTGGGATCTGCAGCCTGCCGTCGAGTAGGGCACATTTCCAGCACACCGTCGCGTGTTGCACTCTCTAAGTCACGTAAGGGTACATTTGTCTCCCGGACAATGTACCCACCAGAATTCAACCCCTAATTTTCGACCTGGGTAACCTGGATGGTCTGCAGGGCTTGTGGCTGTGGAACAATCTCACTGCATCTTGCTAGTAATTAGGCCTGTGATAACCCTAGTTAGTTAAAGTAGTAAGCCGTAGTATCTGCTTGGCCGTGATTGATTGAATGAGGTATAACCAGTTTAGCCATGTCTTGATCCAGTACAAGATTGCTCTCTGTCTCGATTTCTTGTATTATTATCTTGCCGATAAATGGTGGGAAACCAAGTTCTGTTCAGATGAAGGGTTACAACCCCGGTCCTTGTTTGGTTTACGGGTTGTAACCTGGCTATCAGAATAGTTCCATGGTTATCTCGTCGTATATCATCCTGCCATATTTTTCGTATATTATAGTTTTAAATGTTAGATTTTTCTTGTGCTGAATGCTGGCTTTTGTTCTTATTTCGTGGCCCCCTTGTGGCACTTGCTCTTTCTGGGGTTGACCCAGCTGGTTTTGTGTGGCCAGATTTCGGAGCAGCTCCCGAGGATCTTCCAAACCTTCAGCCCGATGGTGGCGACTAGAAGGAACCCGGGCTACGAGTGGGTTTTCTGTTTTGTTTCGCTCAGTCTATTGTAAAGTTATTCTTTTGAGGCGTTTAGCCGACGAGCACCTGTTAGCTCGATGCACTTTACTTACTGTCTGCCTACGGGCTGTAAATATGATTAACAAATCCTAGGGTTGATCATGTACGACTAAACTCTTGCTAGTCCCCGCATTTTGTATGACTAGCTTCATGATCAGCTGAATATGTAATATTTGGGACGCCTTATTATTGTATATTTAATGATCATATATCTTGCGACCTTACTTACTTGCTTGTGATTGAGACATTAGGCTTGTTCATAACCATAAGAGACTGCTGGCTTGTAGTAAACCCTCATATTTCTAGACAGCCGTGACCGTATATCGAGGTGGTTTCCATTTCAATATACGTAGCTTGCTATGTCTGCCCCCGCTCTCCAGTATTCTGGTTCTGGGGCATGACACTTCGGTCTCCAGATACTTAGTATCAAGATTCTGGACGCTTTCGTAGAGCATGTCAACGCATCCTAGCGTCAATTTCCTGCCGAGGACCCTAGCGACTATCCCCAGTGGCAGTGGCAGGAAGCTGTAGAGTACGTCGACAAAAACTTCCTGCCACTGCCACTGGGGATAGTCGCTAACTGGGGATAGTCGCTAGGGTCCTCGGCAGGAAATTGACGCTAGGATGCGTTGACATGCTCTACGAAAGCGTCCAGAATCTTGACACTAAGTATCTGGAGACCGAAGCTTGCAAGAAGATGCTGCTCGAGCCTAGAAGTGAAGCAGAAAGGCTACGTAAGGGTTTAAAACTCAATGTCGATGATTTAAAACCTCGACGAATTTACAGGTGCCCCACATTTGAGTGCTACGCCAAGACTCACCGTCTGTATAGTTCGGTTATTGGCGCTCGATGTCCCTGTGTTAAGGGAATGGATGAGAATATTACGTGGGAAAGGGTTTCAGATGGAGGCAACAAGGATGGCGTGTTTCTGAAAGGAGGGAAAAGATACATAATCACAGATGATTTGCATGTAAGGCCATTCTATTCCATGGAGTCTGCGTTGTCTATTTTCCGAAAGCATGGGATCATAGAATCGAAGACAGTTGAGACCAAGACTGTAAACATTGGCCGCGATGAGGTTAGTGATTTATTTAACCTAATATAGTAATCTTGTAATTTAAAGTTGGAAGAACATGCAAGTAGCCTTATAGTTTCTGCCTCGCCAGTGGAATGGCTTAATTGCCAAGTATCGGAACGAATGGCTCAGAACACAACCCAAGATTCATTCTAGCATACATTAGTGAGTTCATCTTGATTCTGTTGCGTCCTTCAGATACTAGATACGATAAGAACATAGATGATTCACACTAATGTATGCTAGAATGAATCTTGGCTTGTGTTCTGAGCCATCCGTTCTGATCAAGCATCTTCCTTCTCCTCTCCTCCACCATGGCTCTGAACCAATCTGCTCCTCCCTACTTCCCTTCTTTTTATTTGACTCTCTCAGCCACATATGACATCCAGCTCAAGTGTAGAGTCGGAGGAGAAGAAGTGGGCAGGAAGAGGAGGGGGAAGCAGCATAGCCGGCGGCATGACCCGGAGGAAGTACAGAGGTTTTCTTCAACAGACGTAGGAGAACTATAAGGATATATCTTTTCACAACATATCACCTTGTCAAAGACCTTTAATGTGACAACCATGTTACCGCGGTGTCGGAAGACTAACATGTCATAGTTTTATAAGCCGTATGTTTTGACATAATCCTCCAAACTCTTTCCTGCTATGTAATAATGCAAGATTACTACATAGGAGGAAAGAGTTGGGAAGATTATGTCAAAACACACGGCTTAAAAACTTATGACATGTTAGTCTTCGGACACCGCGGTAACATGATATTCACATGAAGGGTCTTTGACAAGATGACATATTGTGAAAAGATATATCCTTATAGTTCTCCTACGGCTGTTGAAGAAAACCTCTGTACTTCCTCCGGGTCATGCCGCCGGCTGTACTGCTTCCCCCTCCTCTTCCTTCCACTTCTTCTCCTCCGACTCTACACTTGAGCTGGATATCATATGTGGCTGAGAGAGTCAAATAAAAAGAAGGGAAGTAGGGAGGAGCAGATTGGTTCAGAGCCATGGTGGAGGAGAGGAGAAGGAAGATGCTTGATCAGAACGGATGGCTCAGAACACAAGCCAAGATTCATTCTAGCATACATTAGTGTGAATCATCTATGTTCTGTACATATGGTGTAGTATATGTTCTTATCGTATCTAGTATCTGAAGAACGTAACAGAATCAAGATGAACTCACTAATGTAATACTAAGACATCATCTACTACTATATAAGATATAGTGATAGGTTGTCGTATCATCATTGCCGAGGGATGAAGGTCGGAGGACAGTCAACTTTATCTACGGCTACATAGTTTCTGCCTCGCCAGTCGAATGGCTGCAGGGACTATGTCCTGATCACCATGTCGTACCGTAGACTAATGCAAATGGAGCTGAAAATATCCGTCGCTAACCGGTCACTAGTCCGTCGGTAACTGAGAATTTTTTTGAAAAAAAATTGTAGCACTTTCCCTGTTCACAAAAATATGCATAAACCAAACCAATATATAATGCACACCAATTATCCAACAATCGCATAGACCAAATATGCACATACGAATTTAACGCACACCAATTATCCAAGAATCATATAGACCAAACCAAATTAATATAAAATAGACATCAATTATCCTGAAAAGTAACCTAATATCCATCGTTATAATTCGATTTATCTTCAAGTGTGAGAACGGATGGCTCAGAACACAACCCAAGATTCATTCTAGCATATATTAGTGTGAATCATCTATGTTCTGTACATATGGTGTAGTATATGTTCTTATCGTATCTAGTATCTGAAGAATGTAACAGAATCAAGATGAACTCATATAATGTAATACTAAGACATCATCTACTACTATATAAGATATAGTGATAGGTTGTCGTATCATCATTGCCGAGGGATGAGGATCGGAGGACAGTCAACTTTATCTACGGCTACATAGTTTCTGCTTCGCCAGTCAAATGGCTGCAGGGACTATGTCCTGATCACCATGTTGTACCGTAGATTAATGTAAATGGAGCTGGAGCCAAAATACAGAAACCAAAATACAGAATCAAATCCCTGGGACGGATGGCTCAGAACATAACCCAACCGGAGAGGATACTCTAAGAGATCCATCTGAGTAGGACGTATACTCTGAGAGATCACCTTTACAAGAATGATATCAGTAGTGGGATTGAGTGCTGGAGGGGATATTATCAGAGTATACGTCCTACTCAGATGGGTCTCTCACCGTTAATATTTTTTTCTGACAGCATGGTGGATGTGCTCCGTCAACAGATTCTTGCTCCGAGCCAAAACTTTGTCCCAGAGCTCAAGTGGACATTCTTGGTGTAGAGCTCGAGTGAGAGGTTCCTGACAGCATGGTGGTCTCCTTTGTCAAAGTTTTCGTGCTCCCATATTGGTTGTGGGACGAGTACGGAAACTACTACTGATATCATTCTTGTAAAGGTGATCTCTCAGAGTATATGTCATACTCAGATGGATCTCTCAGAGTATTCTCTCTTGTTGGTTGTCGTATTATCATTGTCGAGGGATGAGGGTCGGAGGACAGTCAACTTTATCTACGGATACATAGTTTCAGCCTCGCCAGTCGAATGGCTGCAGAGACTATGTCCTGATCACCATGTCGTAGTCCAATACAATCCAGAGATTGACACAGTTCTGTTGGCCCATTCCATGGTCATACCCGATTTCGATAATCGACTTACACTTTAGTCCATATACAAAATATAGACAATGCTGCTAACTATTTCAGGATACATGAAATCTTATTCAACGGACGATGTACTGCATAAATCCAAGCGTCAAAGTCATCAAAAATTCTGAAGACTCATTTTCTACTTTTATTCTGTATTTTTACACTTTATTGAGTCTAGGAATTTCTTTGTAAAATCAAGTATGGTATTACTGGCTTAGGGTTAAAATTATTCTCCTTTCTCTAAACTTATTTTTACCCTTCATATTTTCGATTACAAATATTTCAAAAATATATTTCGAAAATATTCCTTTTCAAATGATTTTACAAATTACCAAAAACATGTTTCAAAATTGTTTTTGTAAAAAGAATTTACAATATCTCCTGACAGAACTCACAGCCGAGTTCGGCCCGAACTCTGACCGAGTTCGGTCAGTTTGTATTCAAACTTCAGTTGCCTCCAAATCTGCGAGCAACGGCTAATTTGCGAGATATTTGCATCCGAACTCTGCCCGAGTTCTGCCCGAGTTCGGTTGGTGAAAACACCTATAAATAGAGAAGAACTTTTCATTTCAAAACATCAATTCATTCTTCATCTCTTCTCTATTTCATCTCAAGTGTTTTCTAAGTGATCTAAGAATTTCAAATCTCACCTATACTTCTCTTAGCCAAAAGCCAGTACTATCACATTTGATTTAGAAGTCTTTTGGTTATTCAGAGTTGTAAAGAGGTCGTCAAGTTTCAACAACTATTCCAGTTGTGGAGCTGGTCGTGCGCTCGTCACCAAGCACGGTGTGTGTTGGAGTTGGTCGTGCACTCGTCAACAAGCACGGTGGTGTAAGAGTTGCAAGCACTCAGTTAAAGCTTGTGCCTTTAGTGGATTAACATCGAGCAAGAGTACTCGAGACTGGATTAGTCCTCTCAGAGGGATACCAGTATACATCGCTGTGTTACTGAGTTTGATTCTCCTATCTTTATTTACTGCTCTTACATCATTGCCATAGTTTAATTTTTTAATTGGTGATTTTATTTCCGCTGCACACACGCACTCTATTCACCCCCCCTCTAGAAGTGCTCAACGATCCTACAATTGGTATCAGAGCAGGTTATATTCTTATATAACATATCCTAGAGAGTATATATATGGCAGCCGTGAAATCTATATTCAACGGTGAAGGACAATCCACAAATAGACCTCCCATATTTGATGGAACAAACTATACATACTGGAAAACACGTATGACTTTCTTTCTAAAGTCTCTAGATTTTGATTTATGGTCAATAGTCATTGATGGATATAAGAAACCACCACCTACAGTGGTTGAAGGTATTCTTATGGAAAAGCCGCATGACAAATACACCGATGCTGAAAAAGCAAAGGCTAGTCTTGATGCTCGAGCCATCAATGCACTATTCTGTGCAATTGACAAAACAGAGTTCAATAGAGTTTCTACCTGTAAGACGTCTCATGAAATTTGGAAACTCCTTGAGGTAACCCATGAAGGGACTTCCCAAGTCAAGGAATCCAAAATCAGTAGACTGACTCAGGAATATGAATCTTTTAAAATGAAACCTGGTGAGTCAATTACACAGATGTTTACCCGTTTCCTTGATATAACTAATCCCCTTCAATCTCTTGGTAAAGATTACAGCAACCATGAGAAGATCAGGAAAGTGCTGCGGGCTCTAACAAAGAACTGGAATCCAAAAGCCACAGCAATCATTGAAGGAAACGATCTCACCACGATGACTCTAGAAACACTGATGGGCAAGTTGATGACTCATGAGCTCGACTTGCAAGACTTTGAAGAGGCCACACCAAAGGAAAAGACTATCGCCTTCAAAGCTCAAGCAAGAAAATCAACATGCAATGATTCAGATGAAGAATCATCAAGTGGTGATGAACGTGCCTTACTTGTGAAGAACTTCAAGAGATATCTAAAGTTCACAAGCAGAAAGAAGAAAGACATCCAAGAAAGCAATGAAGACGAGACAATATGCTTCGGATGCAAGAAATCAGGGCACATGAAGAAGGACTGTCCAGCTACCAAGAAGAGCAGTCCATATGATCGGTCAAGATCAAACAGAAGATCCACATCTGGCCGAAAGTATGCCAACACAAGCATCTGGCACGAGAGTGATGCCAGTGACTCAGAAGAAGAAGACAGACCCTGCAACAATGCAAATGTTTGTCTTATGGCATTCGAAAAGGTATCATCTAATCCTCTGTTTGATGAGTTTACTTTTGATGAACTAGAGACTGCCTTTAGCGATTTACTTGAAGATCACAAAATTGTGCTCGACAAGTATAAGCAATCTCGAAAAGAGATAAAGGCACACACAGCCGAGATAGCTAGATTGTCTAATCTTCTTCAAGATATTAAAGAGACTTCTACTACCGGTAACACGGAAGAGATAGCCAAACTCAAGGTAGACTATCATGAGGCTATCCTCACTATTCAAAAGAAAGAAAGAGATTATGGTAAGATGCAAAAACTGTATGACACAGAGAAGAGAATGCACTTAGTAACAGAACACAGACTCTCAGTTATGACTGCTAAATATGAAGAGTCTATTGCGATTTCTAAAAAGTTAGAAATCAAGTTAGGCAAACAGGCAATGCCTGTGACAGAGCCTAATTTTAGTCCTAATGCTAAGCATACACCTAAGAGGACTAAGAACAAGAAAGCACATAAGAAACACGAATATCATCATGCTTTCACTTATAGGTTCTCCAAGAAACCAAACAAGCATGTGAACTCAGTTTCAACCTCATCTGGTTCTAAACTGACTTGCACGTATTGTGGTACACATGGTCATATATCACAATATTGTCTTGCAAGAAAACTTGTTGATAACCATACTTTAGTCTGGAGACCTAAAGCTAATCAGCATGGACCCTTCAGAAAATGGGTACCAAAGGATTCATCTACTTGTTTTGTAGGTGGACCCTCAACCCTCTCATGCTAGAAGCAAATGGATCCTCGATAGCGGATGTTCGCGACACATGACTGGTGATGCATCTTTATTCGCTACGCTATCGATGAAGAAAGAAGGATACGTCTCCTTCGGAAATAACTTGAGAGGTGACATTATAGGTAATGGCACTGTAGGTATGTCTCCTTACCCTATAATAAAAGATGTTTGTCTAGTAACCGAATTGAAACATAACCTATTGAGCATAAGTCACTTGGCAGATAATGGTTATGGTATCAATTTTGTGAAAGATAAATGTACTATATATGATATGTCATCGGGTGATCCCATATATAAAGGGATTAGAGAAGACAATATATATGTTTTCTTTTTGGAGAATACTAATAATGCAGGAAGGTGTCTAGTAGCCAATCAAAATGAAAGCTGGCTATGGCACATGAGACTAGGACATGCAAACATGGATACTATCTCACGCCTGAACACAAAGAAGTTGGTAAAAGGACTCCCAGAAATTCCATTCAAGAGAGACATGGTATGTGCTGATTGTGAAAAGAACAAAGCACATAGGTCATCTTTTAAATCCATCAACGCTGTAAGTACTTCGAGACCTTTGCAGTTGATTCATATGGATTTATTTGGTCCTAGTAGAGTCGCTAGTCTTGGCGGTAAACTCTATGCTTTTGTCATTGTTGATGATTTCTCTCGTTTTACATGGGTTTACTTTTTATCAAACAAAAGTGATGCAATTTTTGAATTTCAGATATTTTGTAAAAAGGTTCAAAACGAAAAAGGCTTCATGATTACTCGTATCCGAAGTGATCATGGTGGCGAATTCGAAAATACTGATTTCAAAAAGTTCTGTGATGATAGTGGATACTACCACGAATTTTCTTGTCCTAGAACTCCCCAACAGAATGGTGTTGTGGAGCGGAAGAATCGTACTCTAAGCGAAATGGCTAGAGTCATGCTTAATCAGCATAATCTTCCTAAATATTTTTGGGCAGAAGCTGTTAGTACAGCCTGTCATATTTTAAATAGGGTGTTAATTCGACCTATATCGAAGAAAACACCATATGAGCTTTGGTTTGGAAGAATTCCAAACATATCTTATTTTAAAGTTTTTGGTTGTCGCTGTTTCATCCTGAACACCAAGGATAACTTGGGTAAGTTCGACTTGAAAGCAGATGACGGGATATTTCTCGGATATGCTGCTAAGAGTAAAGGATATAGAATTTTCAATAAAAGATCTTTGATTGTTGAAGAAAGTGTTAATGTTACCTTTGATGAGTTGAATAGTCATAGATCTAGCGACAGTGATGATGAAGATGCACCTACAAAGACAAAGAAGAGTTCTGAGAAAGATCCTACCCAAGAGGCAAGAACCGATAAAAGTCCTGAAGATGCAGGAACTGAGAAGAGCCTTGTGAAAGGTATGGCCCAAAGATTCGAATCATTAAGATTCAAACCAGATCATCCAGAAACTCTCATAATAGGTGATGTATCCAAAGGTGTAAGTACTCGTTCATCTCTTAGAGATTCTGAGGTAGCAGCTAATGTAGCATTTATTTCTCAAATAGAACCTAAGAATGTTGATGAGGCTTTTTCTGATGAATTTTGGATTTCTGCCATGCAAGAGGAACTTAATCAATTTGAGAGAAACCAAGTTTGGGAACTCGTTCCTAAACCTATTGGTCAATCGATAATTGGTACCAAATGGGTGTTCCGAATTAAACTTAGTGAAGATGGTCAAGTTCTACGCAACAAAGCACGTCTAGTTGCACAAGGTTATAATCAAGAAGAAGGAATTGATTATGATGAGACCTATGCTCCTGTTGCTAGACTAGAAGCCATTCGCATGTTTTGCGCTTTTGCTTGTTTTAATGATTTCAAACTTTTTCAAATGGACGTGAAAAGCGCATTTTTAAATGGATTTTTAAAAGAAGAAGTTTTTGTGAAACAACCCCCTGGTTTTGAAGATTTTCAAAAACCTGATCACGTCTTCAAGCTTAAGAAAGCACTCTATGGACTCAAACAAGCACCTCGTGCTTGGTATGAACGCCTAAGCGCCTTCTTACTTGATAATAGTTTTTCAAAAGGCAAGATTGATACTACTCTTTTTATTAAATCTTTGAATAATGATATACTTCTAGTGCAAATTTATGTAGATGACATCATCTTTGGTTCTACTAATGAACAACTTTGTCAAGAATTTGCCAAGTGTATGCAGAGTGAATTTGAAATGAGCATGATGGGAGAGCTGAACTTCTTCCTTGGATTGCAAATCAAACAACACTCAAACGGAACGTTCATCAACCAAGCCAAGTACACGAAGGACATACTGAAGAAGTACAACTTCGAGAATGTGAAGCCAATTGGGATGCCTATGGCTACAGCTACAAAGCTTGATACTGATGAAAGTGGCAAACCTGTTGATCAGCGTAAGTATCGAGGTATGATTGGTAGTCTATTATATTTAACTGCTAGTCGCCCTGATATTATGTTTAGTGTTTGCATATGTGCACGATATCAGGCAAACCCTAAGGAATCACATTTTAGTGCCGTTAAGCGTATCTTCCGATACCTTAAAGGAACTTCTACAGTTGGCTTATGGTATCCCAAAACCAAATCCTTTGACCTTATAGGTTACTCGGATGCGGATTTTGCTGGATGCAAAGTGGACCGTAAAAGTACCAGTGGTACATGTCATTTCTTGGGAAAAGCCCTAGTCTCTTGGTTTAGCAAGAAACAAAATTCAGTAGCATTATCAACAACTGAGGCTGAGTATATCGCCGCAGGACGTTGTTGTGCTCAAATTTTGTGGATGAAGCAAACCTTAGAGGACTATAATCTGCACTATACAAATGTTCCTATATACTGTGACAATACTAGTGCAATTAATTTAACTAAGAACCCTATCTGTCATTCACGCACAAAGCACATAGAAGTTAGACATTATTTTCTACGTGATCATCAACAACACGGGGATATTTGCTTAACATTTATTAATACTGAACATCAACTAGCAGATATTTTCACTAAACCTTTGGCTGAAGACCGTTTTAACATCTTGAGGCGTGAGCTCGGCATTCTTGAATTCTCGGATTCTTAAAACATATGGTAATTAAATATTGTATTTATGACTTGATAATTTATTATCTAATGAAAATTATTTTTGGGGACAAACTTACAAAGGATTTGTCTGTCACCACGACTACGGTCGAAACGAAGCGGTACTTAAGAGTTCCCCGGTGAACCACCGTTAGCTGGGACAATCCCTACAGTTAACCTAAAAATAACAGCAAATTAGTTAATAAAACAGTCAAACATCATAATTACAAAATTTATTTCACCTGACTGCTTTAACTGTCTCGGGAATACAAGTGGCCGAACTCGGCCCGAACTCTGACCGAGTTCGGACCGAATTCGGACCGAGTTCGGTCGGCGCTGTGATGGTTCCAGAACCGAACAGCCGGCCCTAGCACCTATAAAATCCACCCTTTCTTCCACTATTTCTCCACACCAAAACGAGAAATAGCTCTACCTCCTTCTAGAAGACTTTCCTCCTCCCTCCGGGCAAGGCTTCGACGATCTTCTCCATCTCCACATGGCTCCGAAGCGTCAGCGAGGAAATTCTTCCCAGGGTGCTTTCTCATCTTCCGACTACACTCCAGCAAGTCTGTTCAGTCCAGCCAAACCTAGAGATCCCGAGGAATTCGATGGCACTCTGTTTTCCGACATAGACTTCTCTAATCTCTGGTTTGATTCCTTTTCTCTACGTCGTATTTGTACTGGAGCTTTTGTCAACTTTACAATCTTCTTTGAATATGCTCCTATTTTTGAACAACTTGGATTTCGCGACTTTTTCGAAGTCCAAGATAATATTTACGACAATGCTGTCCGGATGTTCTACTGCAACTTGCAAGTACAACAAAACGAAAATTTCTATTCCTGCGTTGCTGGACAGGAACTAGAATTTAGCGCCACCGATATCAGTGAATATTTTCACGTTCCTGATCTTGGTGATGCTCTTGTTGACATCCACCATATTCAGTTCCCTGCCGATGTTACTTTAGCTTCTTTTAGGGAATTGATTTGTCACCCCACTCCTCCTCCTCGGAGAATATTTTCTAGACATCTTAACCAAAATTTCTACGAACTTCATCGCATGATTTTCTCAGCCCTTCTTCCGAAGAAAGGCTCTACTGATGAGGTCACATTTTTGGAACTCTCTGCTTTGTATCACATTCATTTTGGAATTCCCTTCTCAATTCCAAAAACCATGATGTCTTGGATGCTCAACTGCAAGAATGCAGGTAGGAACCTTGTTTTTCCTATGCACCTTGCGAGTATCTTTCGCCGTTTCGAGATTGATCTTGAAACGTGTGTTATTTCTTCTACTTCTGTTGAGTTGACCCGCTCTCGTCGGTTTCCTCAACCTCCCGGTGCTGCTCCTGCTGACCCAGTTGCTGATGCTGAGGCCCCTCCAGCAGATGCTCCTCCTGCTCCGGCCCCTGCTCCAGGACTCGATCATGCATTCTACCAGCGATTTGATGAGTTCGTTGCGGTTTCCACGCAACGTTATCAGGACTCAGAGTTCCGGCACATTTCTCAGGCCCAGGTGCTGAGAAACAGTATTGCCGACCTCCATTACAGCCTGGTGCATGATCCAGCCCATCCACTTACTATCCTTCCACACCCTGCTTTCCCTGGTCCTCGTTTTACTGATGAGACTACTTTTCAGTACTTCGACCCGACCACTGCCTATTTTCCTCATGATCCTCCCGGTGCAGATGACGCAGAGTTGTGATATGGTTTCAGCCATAGGATAGTGGATTTTGTTTAGTTTTGATGCAGTTTATGTAGTACTTTTATTTTTCTTGTCTAAACTGTTTCAGTTAGACATTTATCAGTTGTACAAGTTGATTTTCTAGTGGAATAATTATGACATTTCATCTTATTGTGATTTCACTTGTCTATGCTGTGATTACTGTGATTACTATTGTCCTCTTTCACTTTGTCATCTCTATTGTTGGCTTCATGACTTAAGGGGGAGCCGATTCATTTTACTACTTGACAAAGGGGGAGAAAAATGAGTATACCAAATCAAAAATCAGATATCAAAAATCAGTTTTTTTTCAGGTATTTTGTTATGTTATTTTATTTTTTATAAATATATTTTGGTATAAACTCAAGTTTTGTCAATTATCAAAATGGGGGAGATTGTTGGCCCATTCCATGGTCACACCCGATTTCGATAATCGACTTACACTTTAGTCCATATACAAAATATAGACAATGCTGCTAACTATTTCAGGATACATGAAATCTTATTCAACGGACGATGTACTGCATAAATCCAAGCGTCAAAGTCATCAAAAATTCTGAAGACTCATTTTCTACTTTTATTCTGTATTTTTACACTTTATTGAGTCTAGGAATTTCTTTGTAAAATCAAGTATGGTATTACTGGCTTAGGGTTAAAATTATTCTCCTTTCTCTAAACTTATTTTTACCCTTCATATTTTCGATTACAAATATTTCAAAAATATATTTCGAAAATATTCCTTTTCAAATGATTTTACAAATTACCAAAAACATGTTTCAAAATTGTTTTTGTAAAAAGAATTTACAATATCTCCTGACAGAACTCACAGCCGAGTTCGGCCCGAGTTCGGCCCGAACTCTGACCGAGTTCGGTCAGTTTGTATTCAAACTTCAGTTGCCTCCAAATCTGCGAGCAACGGCTAATTTGCGAGATATTTGCATCCGAACTCTGCCCGAGTTCTGTCCGAGTTCGGTTGGTGAAAACACCTATAAATAGAGAAGAACTTTTCATTTCAAAACATCAATTCATTCTTCATCTCTTCTCTATTTCATCTCAAGTGTTTTCTAAGTGATCTAAGAATTTCAAATCTCACCTATACTTCTCTTAGCCAAAAGCCAGTACTATCACATTTGATTTAGAAGTCTTTTGGTTATTCAGAGTTGTAAAGAGGTCGTCAAGTTTCAACAACTATTCCAGTTGTGGAGCTGGTCGTGCGCTCGTCACCAAGCACGGTGTGTGTTGGAGTTGGTCGTGCACTCGTCAACAAGCACGGTGGTGTAAGAGTTGCAAGCACTCAGTTAAAGCTTGTGCCTTTAGTGGATTAACATCGAGCAAGAGTACTCGAGACTGGATTAGTCCTCTCAGAGGGATACCAGTATACATCGTTGTGTTACTGAGTTTGATTCTCCTATCTTTATTTACTGCTCTTACATCATTGCCATAGTTTAATTTTTTAATTGGTGATTTTATTTCCGCTGCACACACGCACTCTATTCACCCCCCCCTCTAGAAGTGCTCAACGATCCTACAAGTTCTAGTTCATATATGTAGTCCAATACAAATAGTCTAATACAAAAACAACTCAATACAAATAGTCCAATACAAATAAGTACTAATAGCTAATGAGAACCACGCTGCTCACGCAAATGCTCAGTGATACGATCACGCAACCACCTCAAAAAAGCGAGATTTTTGGCGTGAGGAGAGATGTCGTCCCTTGCAAGGACTGCTTCAAGAGAACTCCCGGTCTCACTAGCTACCGGTGCTGGATGAATAGAACTCCCGGTCTCACTAGCAACCGGTGCAACTTTCTCCTTAACTGTAAGAGGAGCCACCTCAGCATTCACTGTTTTCCTCAAACGACGTGTCATTCCTCGGGTCATGGGTGCCATATGGTAAGATCGATAGTCACAAATAATATAATTGTAACATAAGCAAGCTAACTAAAAGAACCATCATGTAATTTGAGTACATTTTCGAAAGCCGATAAAGTTTAAAAAATTTAATTTTTTGCCAAGTGTGAGAACGGATGGCTCAAAACACAACCTAAGATTCATTCAAGCATACATTAGTGTGAATCATCTATGTTCTGTACATATGGTGTAGTATATGTTCTTATCGTATCTAGTATCTGAAGAATACAACAGAATCAAGATGAACTCACATAATGTAATACTAAGACATCATCTACTACTATATAAGTATAGTGATAGGTTGTCATATCATCATTGCCGAGGGATGAGGGTCGAAAGATAGTCAACTTTATCTACGGCTACATAGTTTCTGCCTCGCCAGTCGAATAGCTGCAGGGACTATGTCATGATCACCATGTCGTACCGTATATTAATGCAAATGGAGTTGGAACTGGAGCCAAAATACAGTACTACTTCACCATGTCATACCATTTTACTCTCTCTCTCTCCTTCCCCCCCTCCGGCGCTCTCACTCTCTCCGGCGCTCTCACACTACTAATTCCTATGTGTTTTAAGTGTGAGAACGGATGGCTCAGAACACAACCCAAAATTCATTCTAGCATACATTAGTGTGAATCATCTATATTCTATATACATATCGTGTAGTATATGTTCTTATCGTATCTAGTATCTAAAGGACATAACAGAATCAAGATGAACTCACTAATGTAATACTAAGACATCATCTACTACTATATAAGATATAGTGATAGCTTGTCGTATCATCATTGCCGAGGGATGAGGGTCGGAAGACAGTCAACTTTATCTACGGATACATAGTTTCTGCCTCGCCAGTCGAATGGCTGCAGGGACTATGTCCTGATCACCATGTCGTACCGTAGATTAATGCAAATGGAGTTGGAAATATCCGTCGCTAATCGGTAACTAGTCCGTCGCTAACTGAGATTGTCATATACATAATTGTATATCACAGCTAGATGTATAGATATATACATCTATACAGAAGCACACAACTGATAAAACTCGCACTATCCTTGAAACAGTGAACATATACACCATGAATCCAAACCCCATATTCACATTTACTAATCCAAACACCACCAAACTAATGGAACACCCAATATGGATAACACATTATTTAGCCAATATATAAACTCAGATGAATTTGAGAAGCAAAGCCACCCGTCGCCCCCGACCAAAGCCCGCCGCCCCAAGCCCGTCGTCCAGCCCCCGACGCCGCCGCCCCAAGCCAGCCGCCCACCCCTTGACGCCGCCGCCACAAGCCCACCGCCCAGCCCCCGACCCAAGCCAGCCGACCAGCCACCGACGCCCCAGCCCCAAGCCCGCCTCCCAGACCCCGACGCCCCCGCCCCAAGCCCACCGCCCAGCCCCCGACCCAAGCCAGCCGCCCAGCCCCCAACGCACCCGCCCCAAGCCAGCCGCCCAGCCCCCGACGCCGCCGCCCCAAGCCCACCGCCCAGCCCCCGACCCAAGCCAGCCGTCCAGCCCCCGACGCCCCAGCCCCAAGCCCGCCTCCCAGACCCCGACGCCCCCGCCCCAAGCCCACCGCCCAGCCCCCGACCCAAGCCAGCCGTCCAGCCCCCGATGCCCCCGCCCCAAGCCAGCCGTCCAGCCCCCGACGCCGCCGCCCCAAGCCCACCGCCCAGCCCCCGACCCAAGCCAGCCGTCCAGCCTCCGACGTCGCCGCCCCAAGCCCACCGCCCAGCCCCCGACCCAAGCCAGCCGTCCAGCCCCCGATGCCCCAACCCCAAGCCTGCCTCCCAGACCCCGACGCCCCCGCCCCAAGCCCACCGCCCAGACCCCGACCCAAGCCAGCCGCCCAGCCCCCGACGCCTCAGCCACAAGCCCGCCGCCCAGCCCCCGACACCCCCGCCCCAAGCCCACCGCCCAGCCCCCGACCCAAGCCAGCCGTCCAGCCCCGGACGGCCCAGCCCCAAGCGCGCCAGAGAGAGAGAGATCGAAAGAGAGAGAGAGAGGGGGTTACCTTCGGGAGAGAGAGAGGAGAGGACGCCGACGCTGATGACGACACCGACGTCGATCACCGAAGCCGACACCGACAAGAGAGAGAGAGAGAGGAGAGAGTGAATTTGGGGGGAATGCGAAAAGTTCCTTCCGCCGTTTCATTTATAGTCTGGTACGTAAATATAGCGACGGACTAGCGACGAAAGAAAATCCATCGCCCAGTAGTCGCCCTGTTTGATACATGCCAACTGAATATCCGTCGCTACGTAGTCGAAGATATGTCCCGCCAATTCTCTACACAATTTCCGCCAAATAATCGACTACGTAGCGACGACTGGAGATCCGTCGCTACATCTCCGACAGTCTAGCGACGGATGTGCGACCTTTCCTCCCCCTAAAATTAAAATTAAAATGGCAAAGGCGTGTAGTCGGTAATCAGTCGCTGAGTAGCCACGAAGCCGTCGCTAACGCTGACTGAAAAATTCCGTCACTAAATATCCGTCGCTAATTATCCGTCGCTAATTTACTGTATTTTGGTAGTGCTTATGGTTCTATGCGGTGATTGGTCTCTTCATGTTTGATTGATCGTGTGGGCTATCGACACTATGGCAATGGCGCAGTGATCACTCATTGGTACGTCCTCACTCCTCCTCTCTTCCTTCAGTTAGGTGATCGAATCATGACTTAGATCGAGTTGTTTCCTTCTGGAGTAGAAACGAATCATTAGTTACACACATCTCTGACCTTCGACAGTGGGGGATCTATCGAAAAATGAATTCTATAGCTAATTGTGTTTCGAACTTGGACATCTAACAGTAGGTAAGTTTTCAATAGGCTTTGGGACTTTTTCTTCTTCAGTTCCTTGAAATTCTTGATCACAATGATCAATTAACTCCTGTGATTCTCGTTTCTACTATGTGGATTCTATGTGTTTGATAATATTTGTGAACCAACTCTTATTTGATTTGGGGATGGGTGAACAGCAGTGTCGGACTCAGGGACCCTGGTGTTGTATGAAACAAACTTGAGATCAGGTCGAATCTCCGCTGCTGCTATGTTTAATTTGAATTTTCTTATTGCATGGTGCTTGGGATCTAGAGACAAGGCTGTGTCTAGGAGACTCAGCGGACACAAACCTTGTGTCTATGTTGAGATGAGTTAATATTGGGGAGTCATGATATAGTATCAATGTTCATCTATTCTCTGTAATTACAGACCAGTTTGAATTTAAATGGTGGGTACTGTAACCTAGCCATTGGGCATAGAACAATTATTTGAATTTCGAGTCAACAGGGATTTGAGTATTGATAGTAATGTTAGGTGAGCATTAAGCTTATGATCCAGAGTTAGCTTTTAATCAACATTATATGGGAGATTAGGCTGGCTGGTTATTTTGAATTAACTTATTGGTAGTTGAATGACCTAATTAGGTTTAAGTGGAGACTCGAGGCTTTGGACCTTATTAATCTTATTAAGTAATTCAAGTTCTGAGCCAATAGATTTGGATGGTTCAGTCTTTGGCCAGGCTAGCCCATTGAGTTTGTTTAAAAGGAAAAGAATAAGGAATTTAGGGCTTTGTGCGATACTGGCTTTATTAGGTATAGGAGTGATCCATAAAATTTAAAATTTATTAATTTAAGGTGGTTAGCTAATAGAGTTGGCTTAAGTCATTAGAACTTGATTAGGAAGATTTTTGGGATTTTCTTAAAAATCATGTTTCCTACTTTTAGGTGGATTTGGAAGACATTGCCATTGTTCAGGAAAAGGCAAGTACTTGTAACTCAATTAAACACTTTGCACGCATGTCATATTGCACATGTTTCTTGTTTATTATTCTTCTTGCTTGCATGTCATCGTATCGTGTCGTGTCGTATCGGGGAGGGAAGAACATTACAAAACATGTAGTCACCTAAGCCTGGGCGTATATTCTCTTGTGAGTATAGAGTACATGATATACCTTATACCTATACATGACTGCTAGTATATCATTGTACTATAAAATACGCATGTTTACTTGACTGCTAGTATATAGTACACGATATGCCTTATACTAGACATGACTGATAGCATATCGTTGCTATGTACTTTATCCTTGTTAGTGTAGCGTACATGGTATGCCTTACACCTATACATGCCTGCTAGCATACCATTACTCTATACTCTTGAATTGATAGCCCTACATGCTTAACGATGTTCTTATGCATGATTCATGTAGCTAGTGCATATATCAGTTATTTCCTTTATTTATTATTAGTTCTTGTTTTACTTCCTTTGATACTTTATTGTGATTTAGTTGAGCTACTATGTACTTTGCTCTATTTCCTGACAGGATCGTTGATTACAGGTGATATTGATCCCTTAGGGTGTTATGGCCAGCAGAGAGACCTAATAGCGGAGCTCACTCCGGATGATGAGATGTAGATTCATGTATAGGATTGATTGGATGTATTGAGATTTAGGATGTAGCAAGTATAGGTAGTCTTTATATTCTCTACCGGCTTTGTACCCAGATATTCATGTATAATGCTGTAATAACTATATAGTGATCAGTGATGGATATTAGTAGCTATATCGTGATAGATGCTGTGATGAGTTATATGATTTCTGGATGATGACTAGACTAGACAGCTGACTACCACTGTCAATGACAACGTAGGCCGGGCATGACTCGATTCATACCGGATTATTTGGGAGCGGGTCGTGACAATGTGTCATTAATATTTATTTTAATTTAGGCCCTCAGGACACTACGACTTTGGATTCATGACCAGAATCGCGTCTTTTCTTTCTCAGGAATCCAGGCAAGTATACCTTGCCAACTCGTACAGTTTACTTTTCGCATGCTTATCTTATGTTGCTACTTTTTGTACAGTTGTTATGTTCATCAACTTATTCTCTCGTGCTTCTTGTACATATTCTATGATGTGTATTCTTAGTTGGTTTCTCTATATTTATGCTTGTCTTATATGTCCACATATTTCCTATTTGTCTCGTTATACAATTGTATAGATCTTCATATTTATTGTGAGCTTGACTTGACTTGACTTGACTTGACCCGTGATCGATACTAGGATTGATTACTTGACTACTCCCAACTGAGGAGTCTCACGCAGGGCTACGATGAAGAATTACTATAGTTTGGGAGTCTAACACAGGACTACTATATATAGGATCGTAGGTACCACCCAGGACTGCGGTTATTCGATTTATTTATTAGCCACGCTTAGCATCACATTTTTCTACGACATTTTATTATTTGTGTATTGTTACCTAGTCATGTACTTTCTTTATTCTTATTGTTATTTCGTAGTTCTTTTCTGTTCTTTTTTATGCATGCTATATAAACTATATGGTAGGCTTGTATATTATATATTTTGCTATGTCACCTGAGGAATTGGACTTTTCTCCAAGTACATATGAGGAATACTTGGATCAGGACTTGACCCTAGTGCTGATGCAGTTGATGATAACGTTATTGCTTAATTTAATTCAGCTTGGACTCACTATTTAATTTTTTTGCTTTTATTATCCTTCTATTAGCAGTAGATTTTTCTTCACTAGACCTTTCCATTTATCTTTCTTGTATTTGACTTGTTGGCTTGTCTTTTGTCATGACCCGCACCCACTGTGAGGGTACGAGTACGTAACAGCGTCCAGCCTATGCCGTAATTGTGGTGGTAGAACGTAGTTCTAGGTCACTAACTAACCAACAACTCATGCAATTATATAATGTACTTGTCAAAATCTCAACTCTGAACGGAGGACAAGTATAGATATAAAAAAATCTCAATCACAGTCTAAGCACGATATGATAACACAGAAGTTTATAACTAAGAATGAATAATAACAACAAAACCAACTACTAAATAATAATAATCTCAAACAATCTCAAAACAAAATAATATCTCAACTTATTACAATTCAAGTTCTAAAACATGAAACTAAACTAAGTCAACTAGCTAGTCTCCCGATCACTCTAAGTGTCGAGGCTAAAGATAGCTAAAACATCTCCTGGTCCATAGTAAGTAGGACATGTGTCCTCAGGGCAATCATCTGTAAAATTTCAATAGGTCCAGTCGGGACAGGAACGAGTACAACTCATCTAAAAAATCCAAGTAAATGACAGAGAACTATAAAACAGTTATAGACAGCTTTATTGATGAACATGATAGTTTATATTCAGGTGATGGTATAGAGAAACAGTTAAGATACAAGGAAAGTAAGGTAACTAAAACAAGAGAAGAATCATGGCAATGAAGACTGTAAAATAAGATTCTAGCTAAACTAGAGTAACATGATAAGTCCAGACAGTAAATGTAAAACAAGTGTAAATCCTATGTAAATCTAGTACGGGACGAATCTAATACAAGATGAATCCAGTACAAGATGATTCTAGTCAGTGATCAAGAATCCAGGTGAGACCATCTATATTCTAATAGTGTATTTTAAAATACTGAGATCGACATATAAACGGCTGTAGGTATCAGGCACATCACTCACTGATCAGGCGAGAGATGGCTATGCTTCCAGTAGATTCCAGTTAGGAGATTCTAGATTTGGGGTATATCTACATGTCTTACTCAATATTTCCCCACCCCGTAATACAAGTGAATCGAGAATTCGACACGAGAATCGAGATGAGTCCAGCCAAATGTGATGATACTAGCAATGATTCTAGAATGATTCCAGTAATAGAGGTCAGACAATATGGTATGTGTGTCGCATACATGAATCCAAAAATATCCATATGTGCTATAACAGAGAATCACATAAAACTAACTAGAACTGAAATACAGTAATTGACAAATAAATGAGAGAACTATCGGAGAATGTACTCGCCTGATACCCTGTGAAACTGATGAAAATAGATATCTGCACCGGAGTCACAATATCCTAAATAGAGCAGTATTGGTTATGACATGTCCAGAATGGTAAATTAGAACATTATAATGCAATCTACATGATTTCTAGGTTAATCTAGGTCAAAGTCAAACTTGGTCCACCCTGGTCAAATACACTAGTCAACTAGGTCAATCCTAGTCCAGTCAAGTCTCACTAGGCCTAACCAAGTCTATACTATGCAATCAAGGCTAGACATAAGTAAAGTAAAACAATGTGAACCACACCAAGGCATATATATATATATATATATATATATATATATATATATATATATATATATATATAATATTATATATATATATATATATATATATATATATATATATATATATATATATATATATATATATATATATATATATATATATATAAAATATATATATAATACATATAGGGAAGCTATATATTTACATATATATATTACATATACAAGCATTAAACTTACATATATATTTACATACTACATATATATACAATATAATCTCAATCTCATAGTCCAAAGGCCCCTAAAACCTATACCATATATAACCAACCTAACACATATATACTCATAGATAACCCTAGTTTATAACACATATATTCATTCAATACTAGACTAAATTCTTAGACATATATATCAATAACCAAATCTATTTCCTATCTAGCACTAACACAACCATGAAACTAAAACTAACCTCCCTAACTCCCCGACACCACACCCATTGGCCAACATGCCAAATGGCCTAAACCAAGCAAGGCATGCCAAATCAAAAGTGGCCAATCCTACCTCTCAAAACATTTGGAGATACTCTCCTCAACCTTAGCCTATAACTCACTATCTCTGCAAATCCTCTCCTTGAACCTACTGCAATGTCAAGCCAGTGCCTGGCATTGAAACCCCATTGCAGCCAAGGCAATGCCAACTTCCTAGGCATCGCGGTTAACTCTTAGCTGAAAACAGACCTAACTCCCTTTCATTTGGGTATTCTTCCTACAGGTAAGCACCACATGCCACTGACCTGGCATACACAAGTAAGAACCTCTGTCTAACATAATCCATTTACTGTCACATGACCCATAATTTGTATACATACATATATGCCTACAAGTATCACACATATCCAAGTGTCAAACCCAACTGGCTGAACTGAAAGAGTGGAATTCATAGGGTGGGAAACAGAACTTATCATGTCCTAAGACTGGACATTAAGAACTAATGGACTGAAACATTAGCTCTATACAAATATATATACCTAGGGTCATGACACCTACTAGCTAATACTAACATCTAATAAAATCAAACACATAAGGACATCTCTTCCCTAATACCTGAACTGCTAACACACATCAAACAAGAGCTGAACCAAGCCAATCCAAGACACTCCATAACCTCTCTCCTATCCACACCTATATCTATTACCTGCCTTTCCCTCAATACCCCTTTATTAGATTACATAAGTATACTCACACAACATGTGATACTAACCCCAAACTGAAATAAGCATCAAACATTGACATTGCATTCGAAAACCCACTCTATAGCATGCCTATGGTCTATGGCCAAGTGCCAAAGTATAGGGTCTGTTCGAGTGATATCCAAGTGGTGTCAAAGTATCCAGAGAGGTGTGTGTCACAGTGTATAAGGGCAGGCACGTGTCAACATGTATCAAAATATGTGTGTGAAGATGAGTGGTGTGCACAGGCAATGAGGTGCAGACCTGTGTGAAAGTGTGTGTCAAGGGTATCATATAGTGTCAATAGTGTGTCTAGTGTTATGGCAAGTGTGTCCATGAGGTATCAATGTAGTGCAGGCATGTAGTGTTAGAGTGTCACAAACTAGTGTGTGTCGAGTATTATACTGTGTCAGTGAACTATTTCGAAATTACCAAATCAAAATCCAACCCAATAAAACCCAAAAACAGTGGTCACACAAGATGTGCCTCATGTGTATATGTCAGGGGAGGGTGTACTCGTGTCCAACAAGTGGACACGAGGTGTCCAACACCACATGAATATACAGTATCAAAACTATGCAGAATGTAGTATCGTGCAGCTATGTCGAGCCTTCGTGGGCTCGACACAGAGCTTGAAGTGTGTCGAGCTCGTGCACACATGTTCGCCAGACATAGGGCTACACGCCTATGCCTCCGCACCGTGTCCCAGTGTCGCTGTGTCCAAGTTTTAAAGCCGTATCAGTGGTCGATTTACAGTGTGTACAGTGACAGTAAAAAACCCGTGTACATGTGATTTCTCACAACCTACTCGACGAAATCACCTCAAATTTGGTGTCCATGCTGTCAGTGATTGCCCCCGCATGTCCATAAATTTTTGTGGGGTCTCGTGCCGTGTCGTGTCCTGTATCGACCGCGAGTAGCAGGACAGCGCACGGGGTCTGTGTGCGTGTGTCGTGCATGAGGTGCGTGTCCATTTTGGACACGAAAATCCCCCAAAAATTGACTCAGTATTAAACATAATTAATCTACACATTAAGAGCTTCAAAAACATGTAACTAGTTTTGGAAATTACTAAAATAAATTCCTATGTGGCATTTTAACAAACACATGCACATACACATTGACACATGTCCGATACGGACACCAAACGGACACGGTTTTCTACCAAACTTGAGGGACAACTAGGGGACACCTAGATCTAGCCTAATATGCAAAAAAATCAGAATAAAAACACAATTTAAAGGGTTTTACCTATAGTGTCCAATGGCAAGAAAAGCCCCAAAATAGAGTGTTCCTCCTTGCTAGCTTAAATCCCCAAATTGTTCAAAAGCTAGGATTACTCTCCATAATCAGAAAATAGAGGAGTATTAGACTCTAATGCAAGAAACTAGAGTCAAAAAGGAATTAAAATAGAAAAGTTATGGATTTGGGAAGAATGGCCATACCTTTCCTTTTCCAAGTGTTGATTCAATACAAAAGAGGCAAGAACCAAAGGAAGAGGTATTATATAGGGTGGGGATCCCTATGTGGCTGGTCATAAAAGGATAAAATTAGGGTTAGGGTTATGACTAATGGGCTTGGGCCAAGTTTCAATGGTAAATGAAATAACTCCTTAAGTCAAAAGTCCATGAACCTAACCATTTGTTCTCCTATATGAAACTTGATTCTAAATGACTTAACTTGGGTTGACTTAAGTTAGACTAGGGTCCCACCATGCTATTCAAGTCACCATAGCTAGAGTCAACATCTAGGTTAGTCTCTTAAGTCGCAACTAGTAAACGTTAAAATTAACAACCATCAATCCAGTAATTAATCAAATAATTTCAATAAGTCAAAATGACCAAATTACCCCTAGGCTAAAAATGATAAATAAATATTCCAATCACATGATTAGGCTCTAGGTTAGACAGTCTCTAGGATTTCACTAGTAGCACATCAAAATCACAAGTCATGACTTAAAATAATTTTAAATTGATTAAAAATCACCAAAATTCATAATGTGATATAAATATCAATAAATAATAATTATAATTACAAAAGTTTAAAATTATCCTCATTTGGAAAACTGGGTGTTACATCTTCACACATATTTAATCTGTTGGCTCCTTTGCTTATATTGTGGGTAGTGTATGAGATTAGATTCATACCTATTACATGCTTAGATTGAATATGCTTAGTATACTTATAGCGCTGTACATCTGGATAGTCCATTGAATTGGAAACTTATTCAAGATTGTATCAGTTGTCTATTGTCATGTGTCTGGTCCCTTATATTTTGGGAATGTGACGTGACAACAACATAGTTAAGTTATTTTTTGTTAGAGGTTGTCAAAAATTTGATAAGGACAACAGACACCAAATTTTTACTTTTCTCTTTGTTTCCCACTTTATCTTTCTCTTGTAACCTTAATTTTATGTTTATGATTCGCAATAAGTATTTTTATGAAGTTTCGAATATAATTTTAGGATTTTTAAACTTTAGATTTCTACCTAGGTTCGTTGGGACGACACGTGACTGTCAAAATTTTGGCAATCTTGATTATAATGAGTTTTGGCACCCCTAAAAAATATACTTCTTAGGACTGCCAATTTTTTGTCAATGCTAATTCATTATAAGACTGTCATAACAAAAAAAAATCGAATACTTCAATGTCCCAAACATGACTGTTTCGATTTTGAAGTTTTGAAAATCCATTAATGAAGCTCAAAACTTCATAAATAGTCCCAAATGAGACTATCTAGTAAGAAATTGTGCAAAAACAATGGATTAAGATTTAGGCATTTGGAAAAAAAAGTTAAGAAATTTTCTTTTTAGATTTTATACTTTAGTTTATGTTGACCCCTAACAAATTTTTAAAAATATTTTGGATATTAATTTTTTTTTTAATATTTGTGTCGCCTCTTACTAAACTCTGTAGTACCTTAACATTAACAAATAGAATTTAATGATATATAATTTAATGAAGAATGTAATGATCATAATAAGAATCAAACGTAGGCCATCCTAGGCATGACTCGTTCTCCTCCCCCATTTGCCAGAAAGGAGAACGAGGGGTGTGCGAAACTTGGCATGAAAGACAACCCTCCCGATCTCCACGCCCCTCCTCTCTCCTCTCTCCTCTCTCCTTCCTGCATTCATCCATTCATCCATTCATCCCTCCCTCTCTCTCTCTCTCTCTCTCTCTCTCTCTCTCTATATCTAAAAAATTAAAAAAAAGAATAGAATTTCTGCACTAAACAAATCAAAAGTCTCTCCTCATTCCTTAGGCCTCCCCTCTCTTTTCTCCATACCATCAACAAAAAAGAGGGGGAGATGCAGAACAATTTCTTGACGACGATCCGTAGCCTGAAGCTGATAGATGGCTGCAAAGGCACACAGGTCTACGCATTCAACCCTTCCTCTGCCGCCTCTTCTTCGTCGTCTTCATCTTCGGAAAAGCCCAACCTCCGCTCGTCATTCTCTCTCCGCTCCAAATCCATCCAACAAAATCAAGATCACAATCACCACCACCACCACAAGCATTCGGCGTCCATAATCATCGACTCCCTCCTCCCCTTCGGCCTCCCCTCCCCCGAGCGCATCGAGCCCCCCGTCGATCCCTTCCTCCGTCCCGTCGATCCCGTCTCCTCCTTCTGCTCCTCCTTCCGTTCCTTATCCGACGCAGCAACGGGAGCGAATCCGTGCAATCTGCATTTGGAGCAGTACTCCCTCCTCCGCTTCCTCTCCGACCCCAAGCTCCTCCGCCGCTGCCTCCGCTCCGCCCGCCTCCACGCCCCCGACGTCCACCATAAGCTCGTCCTCTCCGCCTGGCTCCGCTTCGAGCGCCGCGAGGACGAGCACCTCCGCTCCCCCAAACCCTCCTCCCTCCTCTCCTGCTCCCCCACCTCCCCTCCCCTCGAGTGCCCCCGCGCCGCCCTCTCCCCATCCCCTTTCCCCCTCGACTCCTGCCCATGTAATAATAACGGTGGTTACAAGCAAACTAATTCTGTTGATCTTGATATTGTTGATCAGGAAGAGGAGTTGGAGTTGGAGGAGGAGGAGGAGGAGGAAGAAGGGGATGTTTGGTTCTGTATCGGCGACGACGAGGTAGCCTGTGTCCGCCACCGCATCGCATCCCTTTCCCAGCCCTTCTCCACCCTCCTCTACGGCGGCTTCGCGGAGACGCGTCGCGACCGGATCAACTTCACGCACAACAACATATCCGCCAAGGGGATGCGGGCCGTGCACGAGTTCACCCGCTCGGGCTCCCTCTCCGACTTCACCCCCAAGACCGTCATGGAGCTCCTCTGCTTCGCCAACAAGTTCTGCTGCGAGGGCCTGAAATCTGCCTGTGACGCCAAGCTTGCCGGCCTCGTCCGAAGCGTGGAAGACGCGGTGCTTCTGGTCGAGTTCGGGCTCGATGAGACCGCGCATTTGCTCGTCGCGGCCTGCCTGCAGGTGTTCCTTCGGGAGCTCCCGAAGTCGTTGAACGACCCGGAGATCACGAAGATTTTGTGTACTCCGGAAGGGAGGGAGTGCTTGGAGGCGGCCGGGCACGCCTCGTTCGCGCTCTACTATTTTCTGAGCCAGGTGGCGATGGAGGAGGATATGCGGTCGAACACAACCGTGATGCTGCTGGAGAGGTTGGGGGAGTGCGCTTCTCCTGGGTGGCAGAGGCAGCTGGCCACGCACCAGCTGGGCTGCGTGATGCTGGAGCGGGGAGAATTCAAGGACGCCCAGAAGTGGTTCCAGGAGGCCGTGACCCAAGGGCATGTCTATTCTCTCATCGGAGTCGCGAGGGCCAAGTTTAAGAAGGGGCACAAGTACTCGGCCTACAAGCTGACCAGTAGCCTTCTCCATGAGCACAACCCGGCCGGATGGATGTACCAGGAGCGGTCCTTGTACTGTTCCGGGAAGGAGAAGCTGATGGACTTGAGGGTAGCTACCGAATTGGACCCGGCGTTGTCGTACCCTTACAAGTACAGGGCTATTGCATTGGTGGAGGAGGATAAAGTTGGGGCAGCCGTTGCTGAGATCAATAAGATACTCGGGTTCAAGGTCTCGGCTGATTGTTTGGAGCTCAGGGCTTGGTTCTCGTTGATTCTCAACAATCATGAGAGCGCCTTGCAGGATATAAGGGCCATCATGACGTTGGATCCCGGGTATATGATCTTCCATGGGAGGTTACCTGGGGACCAGATGATCGAGCTCCTTCGGCAGCACGTGCATCAGTGGGATATGGCTGATTGCTGGATGCAGCTTTACGATAGGTGGTCTGCTGTGGATGATATCGGGTCACTCGCCGTGGTGCATCAGATGTTGGCTAAGGAGCCTGGGAGCAGTAGCTTAAGATTTCGGCAATCTCTTCTTTTGTTAAGGTAACCTCTTTTACCATTTCTATTAAGTACTAATATACACTGAAATGGATGTTTCTCAAATATATAGTTAATTTAATAAAGTAGATTGAAGCTAGCATTCATGTTATCAACAATTTCCTTGTAAACTGAGTAAATCTTTTTAGCGTGGATGAAGTAGTATATAAACAAACAGAGTAAAGATTTTTGTTGATGGAGCAGTATAATGGGACATTTATTCAGTCATCTTAATACTTCCATTTAGCTGTTAGGTTGAACAGTACTGAGCATGAGGTGCGCCAGATAGGATTGGATGTAAATGCTATCGAGAGAGGTGTTCTTTGAAGAACGCAACCTGGAACTCAGGCTTTGGATCAAATCAAGAGGATCACAGGGTCCTTAAATGATGGCTCCTATACTAGGGAAGCTCAATTGAGCAGTCAATTGTGGATCTCTATGATAGTATTTGTGCTTTTGTTATCCTATAATTATTGCATGCTGACTATAAACTTCCAGAATGACTGAACTACAGAAGCTTTAACACTACATAACACTTTCGTTTAGTTATGACTATTCTTAGTGATTACCTAATACAATTGCAAAATTGTTTCTAAATTGTTTGAAATTTAGGTTAAATTGCCAAAAGGCGGCAATGCATAGCTTGAGGCTGGCTAGAAACCATTCACAGCACGAACATGAAAGGCTTGTTTATGAAGGATGGATTTTGTATGACACTGGTCATAGGAAAGAAGCATTAGCCAAGGCAGAAGAGTCAATTGCTCTCCAGAGGTCGTTTGAAGCATTTTTTCTTAAAGCATATGCTCTAGCAGATGCAAGTCTGGATCAGTCATCTTCATCTTATGTCATCCAACTATTGGAGCAGGCTAATAGTTGTGCTTCTGATAACCTTCGGAAAGGACAAGTAAGTATTGAGTAAAACACTGTTCGCAATTTTTTTATTTGTTTCATGTTGGAAGGACCAATTATGACATCTTCATAATGACATTACTCTCCAGGCATATAATAATATGGGTAGTGTGTATGTGGATTGTGACATGCTTGATGAAGCAGCAGAATGCTACCTTAAGGCTCTAGGCATAAAGCATACCCGAGCACATCAGGGTTTGGCCCGTGTCTATTATCTTAAACATCAGAAGAAGTCTGCTTATGATGAGATGACAAAGCTGATTGAGAAGGCTAAAAATAATGCGTCAGCATACGAGAAGCGTTCTGAATATTGTGAACGTGACATGGCACAGAGTGACCTTAACATGGCAACATACTTAGATCCATTAAGAACCTACCCTTACCGATACAGGGCAGCAGGTCAGTCATTTATTGACCAGCCAATGGTTTTTTTATTTTTTAACTAGAGACATGGTTTTGATCAATATTCATAATGTTGTTTATTTTGCTGAATGCTATTTAGTAATCAAATGATAAAGGAAGAACATGTGAGATCACTGAGATGCATGACATTCAACTTAGCTTAGAATTCCCTTTGTCCAACCTGTTTGGGTAGCGTACATGAATCCTTCCCTTCTATTCAACTCTAGTAAAGGTGACATGTAAGATTAGGTTTGACATATAGTCCCATGTATAACTCCTTCAACTACATTTCTCCTACCCATAACCCGTCTAGTGTACCTATCGGTCACTGTTGCACATTCGCAGACTATTTCAAACATTCTTCATGTTATCCAAAATTGACCCCTATTCCATGGATGCACTTAAATACCAATAAATTTAACATAAGACATTCTGAGAGGAAAGAGGCAAATCGTGGAGAAGTCCAATTGATCATAAGGGACTTCCAGGAGGTCCAGGTGATCCAGGCTTAGTATTTACCCATATTTCTTCGACAGAACTTCCAGGGCAGATACATAAAGAAGCAAATGATTTCTTGATTCGGTCTCAGTGCCCTCCATAGTGTAATCTAGACCCTTGTTCAACCTTGCTTGAACTGTGAATCACACATTCTTGCCCCTCAACTTGATTTTTTTTCTTCTTGTGAATTATATTTTAGATAAGTAAGAGTTTACATTTTTGCTACTCAATGAGATAGATAAATTTATTATGGCTCACCTTACAATGTATAGAGCTTACAAAGATAAAAATGGCTAGCTAGTAAACTTGGCAATTAAGAAAGTAAATAAACCTATTTTATTTTCTATACTCTCCTGCAAGCTGGAACTTGGTGAAGGCAAGTCCATCTTGGAGAGAATGGAAAAGAGATCAGTAACCCTATCTAAAAATGGAAAAACATAAAGCAGTAAATGAATAAAATAAGGATAACTAATCTACTCTTTAACACGCCCCCACAACCTTGAACTTACTGAAAGCAAGTCCAACTTAGAGAGTGAAAAAAAAGGGAAACTGGAAATCATCTGATAACGAAGGTTGTGGCTTCAAAAATGAAAAAATCTAGAAAGAAGTAAAAAAGGACATGTTTCACACCTCAAAAAAAAATCCAGGAGAAACATCCAAAGAGAAGTCAATAGAAAGCCGGGTTTCACAACTCGAGAAATCATGGAGAAACATGCAGAAGTCAAAAGAAAGTTATGTTTCAAACATTAAGAAATCGCGGAAGAAACATCCAAAGAGAAGTCAAAAGAAAGTCGAGTTTCATAACTCGATAAATCCCGGTCAAAAGATCCAAAGAGAAGCCAAAGGAAAGTCGGGTTTCACAACTCAAGAAATTCAGACATAAATATCTAAAGAGATCATAAAGAGTGAATTGTGGATATCTAGGATGCGTAGAAAAGAGAGTTGTTTCTACGTGGATGCTCGACAAGATAACAACAGTCAAACCAAATAGTCATCGTGAATAGTTGCGATACCAAGAACAAGTGAGATTGGTAGGGTCCAACACTCGCGCTCAAGTTGGTGGAGAAAAAAAAATGCCAACTTGAATAAGTAGAAGCAACATAAAGTAATCAGTGGTCTCGTTCGTCGTTGAGCGAGCCACGGTTCGGGGGTTCAGCGTCCGATTTTTTTTATATTCCACTCTATGTATCAAAAAAAGAGAGAAAAAACTAGACTAAAGAGGAACTCATGGCCCCATCCAAATTGTCCCTAAAAGATAATCTGACACCATGTGGACACCAAATGTCCACCATAAGATAGTCTGACACGAACACTGTGTACACTGGGTTTGGACAAAAGCAATGAGAAGGGTGGAAAGCCCTCGACCTCATCGTAGAAGACACTCGTCGAAGATCACTAAACTACCCTGGATCGGAGAAGCAGGCCACACAGAGAAAGAGAATATCTCGTCAAGATCGGATCGTTGTGAGGAGTTGAGTTCATCCTTGTTGCCGGAATCAAAAAAGAAAAGTGAGTCGAGGTTATAGTGGTCGAGATATGAGCGGTCACCATGGTCATAGAAGGCTAGAATGACGAAGATGACGTAGACGATTATTGCATGGTAGTCAAAGGCACGTCCTCACCTAGGTTACCTGGACTCGGGTACGGGTGTCGGGTACGGGTACATATCCAAGAGTCGGGCCCTTCAAACTCATAATTGATGGACACACAGACTCGGCTAAAAAGGATCCAAATTTTGGGTATGGGTACGGGGATATGACTAAGGTTTCGTAAAAAGACAATCTGTAATTATAAATTACTGGTAAACTTTACTCAACTAGTTGAATAAGTTCCTAAGGGACCGTCCCTTCAGCTCCCCTACTACTTAACTACCAGTCTACCATATTAAAATAAACTATCTACACCATTACCACATTAAAATAAACTATCTACATCACTACCACATTAAAATAAACTATCTACTTTACTACCAATCTTTCGATTGTCACCATGAAGGATCCGATTGTCACCATGGAGGATCGGATACGGATTCCATACCCATACCCATGTCCTAAAGGGTCGACACGGGTACTTCTCCTTAAAGTGGAGAGTCCGGGTAACATAGGTCCTCACTAGGTTGAGGCGTCATTCTTCATGTGTGCCTTTCTGCAAGGCGCAACTAAGCAAAGACGTATCTTATGTTTTTTATTTTTATTTTCTACAAAGAGAAAATTGAGGCAAGGAAATAGTCCTTATCTCAAAAAAAATGGAAGGAAGGTAACAATTTTTCAGGATTGCCAAAGTTGGTTACAATTGAACTGAAAAAACTAAAATTATTAAAAGCATGATAGGGAGAACACAAATTCTTGTTAGTTCTAACGACTGCTATGGTTGTTATGCTAGTTCACTTGGTTATGTTCTAATATGTTCTTGTTGGTTTTAATATGTTATTTGGTTTTATTTTGAGCACTTGCCATTTTCTATAAAATAAATAATGAGTTGATAGTTTGTAGAGATTTCAATTTATGACTTATGTGTGTATAGGTTTCAAGCCTCTTATAACAATATGTTTTGTCGTCAAATATATGGTTGTCCATCTTGTTTCTGGTACTCCTTCGTAATTTTCAAGTGTGATCTTGAGGACCATCTTCTGTATCTACTAATACTTCCAAAGAGTTTTTGGGCTTTAGATGGATTCGTCTTGTTACATTTGAAATGTAAGATCGAAGTCATTTATAAACTTATCATATGGCCTTGTGGCATTGCAAAATGTAACATGAACATAGTCGCAAGGTTCTAAACGGCGGTAGGCGGGTGCGCGCCGGAGAGTCTGCCTACCGCCTAGGCCGTCTAGGCACCGTCTAGACGTCGCCTAGGCGGTCGATACATTTTGAACATATTTTACTATTTTACTACTTTTTTTTTAACATAATATGCATATTTTAAGGGTGTTTAATGCATAACTAAGTTATAGAACGAAGATTTATAAAGTTTTAGTTTTGTAAAAGTGAACCATAGGCCCATAATGCTTACAAAACCTTTTTGGCCAAAATATCTTGTTAGGTATTACTCCGCCTAGGCGTCCGCCTACGCCGCCTCACCTCCGCCTATGCCGCCAACCTCCGTTGGCCGCCTACTCCACCGCCTACCGAAAAGCGGTGCGGAGAGAGACTCCCTACCGCCTAGGCGGCCGCCATCTAGAACACTGCATAGTCGAGTTGTTTTGGTGTTCTTCTCACAGTTGGCTATAGCATGTCTAGAAAAATAGTAACGGAACATTGGATTATATGGGTTCTGCTTTTAGATGCAATATATGATTCCGTTAGCAAGCAAACAAATTGCTATCCAATTCAAACAAATGATACCAATCAATCAAATATCTGTAGTCAATAAATTCTAAATTTTAGCATATGAATTTTTCAGATAGCTTAGGATCGTAGACGAATACCAAAAGCAAATAATCGAATGAATCCCTTCTATTTTCGAGTCTAAACCATAACCCAAGTATAATAGAAGTGAGAGTTCAAATAAAATTGTGCTTAACTGTTCTGACCGGTCAAGTAATAGTGTGACCTATAGGACTTGCTACATGTTAGCTTAATTCAAATTCTCAACCAATTGTAGGATAATTAAAAAAATATCACATGAGATTGAAAGCTGATGTCTCAGACTTTCAGTACAAGTCTGTTATGCTTGCAAGTGAAAACTGCAAGGTGAGTCTTCTCTTAACATTAAGTAGGTTATCTTTGATGCAAGATACAACAGTTTGGTACGGACAAATCTCCTTACCAGCGCCTAGTCAACCCAGATGAGGACTTGTGTCCTCAATATTAGGCCCAAGCCAGGCCCTAAGCTTCGAGGATCAGCCCTAGATCAGCTGTTAGCAAGCTGAAAACTGATGTCTCAGACTTTCAGTACAAGTCTGTTATGCTTGCAAGTGAAAACTGCAAGGTGAGTCTTCTCTTAACATTAAGTAGGTTATCTTTGATGCAAGATACAACAGTTTGGTACGGACAAATCTCCTTACCAGCGCCTAGTCAACCCAGGTGAGGACTTGTGTCCTAAATATTAGGCCCAAGCCAGGCCCTAAGCTTCGAGGATCAGCCCTAGATCAGCTGTTAGCAGGCTGGGTTTGGGTCAATTGCCAGCAGCATAAGGAATATAAGCGAGATTCTTCGAGTATATAGGTCGTGCAATTGAAGAGCTCGAGGAAGGATGTCTTAGGCATTTGTGAAAGGTTCAGCAAAATGAAGCGGATCACCTATTACAAATTTGCTAGAAATTGTTCAAGTTTTAAATAGACAGATAAGAGAGCCGGAGAAATAATTCTGAGAAGATTGCAGATAAGAGCACCAATCATAAGGAAGTATATGACGTTCATTTTCTTTTTCATGGATTAGTTCATTTCTGTATACTTAAATAAGTACTGCTTGTGGTTCCTCATTTTTTGTTTCAAGTCAACTTAGTGTACAGTATGGAGTGTATTTGCAGCCCAACAGTCAATTTTTGTGTCTTGTTTCAACAGTTATTCTTAATTGTGTTTCCCTGACCAGTTCTAATGGATGAGCGGAAGGAAGAGGAAGCGATCACCGAGCTTTCAAGGGCAATATCTTTCAAGCCTGACCTTCAGCTGCTTCACCTTCGGGCAGCATTCTACGACTCGATGGGAAACACAGCATCCACCTTGCGAGATTGTGAGGCAGCACTCTGTCTCGACCCAAACCATGTCGATACCCTTGAACTCTACAATAAAGCTTCCAATCGAGCTCCTGACGAGCAAACCACGTAAAGAGTCGAAAATGTAGTTTAGATGCATCCTTGATTTAGCAACTGAGATAAGCACCAATGCGAAATTGAGACGGCGAAGGACATGGCGAAAACTGCAAACGAGAGAGGGCGGTATGTATATAATACACATTGGTTACGGAAGTTTATTTATGGGGGGATGGTTGATGCCTATTCGACTGCAGTTGGAGCCAGGTGCTGTAAAGATTTGTGTACATGAGATGTCATTATGACTAACTCTTGCAGATTAAGCAGTTTTCTCTCAGAGGTTCCCTATGTATTTTTTGTCTTCTCTCATGGTTGTTTCTTTTTTTTTTTTCTTTTCTTTTTTTGTGACAGATTTGTATGTGCAACAATTTTTTCAATGGTACAGTGAAGAGTTACAGGCAAACATAACATTTTTCGAGGTTTCTCTTGTATGATTGTTTACTGGCATAGCAACTGAATATATAGTGTTTGTGCTGATCAACAAATGTTGAGTGCTCAAGATTTTCAAGCAACATATTGCATTGAAAATCCTACTATCATTTTGCTTCTTTGGATAAAAAGTAAAACTCAAGCATGAGGGATAGCTCAAATGCTCCCACTCATTTGTCATTTTGGGGCTCAAACGTCCACACTGAGAATATGCGAAGGAGTTGGCTTTCTGAAACGTCCTACTCCAAAAATGTAATGCAAACTAGCCCCGAGACAATACAAGAATATAATTTATGAGAAGCTATGAAGGAAGCATGACAATGCAAAAATATCCTTGAGAACAGAATTGGTTCTGACACCAAATTCATGTAATAGGCTTCGCCCCCAGATAAACCTATGAATGGAGACGCACAAACAACGTTGCCCTGATCATTTTCAATAATTTAGAATTGAAAGAGGGTTTTTTTTTTTTACATTTTATCCAACATCTAAACAAGTTTTGTTTACTTGTGAAAGAGACTCTTGATAAGGTGTTCTTTGTGTTTTGGAGCTTAGCCAAAAAAATTTAGAGAACTAAGACTAATTCTCCAAGTTCTCTTATTTGATATAAAGAAGTTGAAAAACTTGGATAATAAGAACTTTCATCCACATGGACTTGTCCTCATACCACATATGATCAAGTTCTCCAAGTTTCTTGGGTAAGTTACAAGCCAAAAGGGTAGGAACTTGGAGAACTTATGTTTAGTGAGGGGAAAAAAAAATGATGTTCTCAATGTTTCTTTGGGTTCCAAGTTTATTTTTTATTTTTTTCCAACCAAACACAATAACATGTTATTGCCGGGAATGCCGGGGCACGCTTTTCGATGGAAAATACAGAAACTGAAACAGTTGTAAAGACAACGTTTCAAATGCAATTCCTTAAAGAAGGTTTTGCAACAGAGATCCAGAAGGATTCTGCAAATTACGAGATCTAAAAAGATATCGTAATACACGAATAATCTAAAGAGATTTTCGTGATCGTAGCAAACTGGCAGTAGTGCCTTCTAAAAAGAAGATACTGACAGGCAACAGAAGGATGACAGGCGAGAGATGGAAATGCTGGGGTGAATGATCACCGTTGCTCAAAGCTTTATTCGCCCTCTGCGAACAGCTTCCAGGAACCAGCAAGGTTGACAGAAAACCTTAGAACACTCATGCTCTTCTGACTCCTCGGAAGACGGCGAACTCCTCTGGCAATGGCTCTACTCTTCTCTCTCTGTTTGAAGTAACAGAACCCACGCGTACTAAAAAGTACTAGTGTTTGTGTTAAAGAACACGCTCACTACTCTGTTGTGTTAAAGAACACTTAGAGTTTTTCTCCCTGGAATTCTGATTACTACTACCCTCAGAGAGAGGAGAGAACCTGCATATATAGCCCACGGGACGGTTGCCAAGCAGTTGCCTGAACTTCAGGATAGTGGCAGAACCACTCCTGAACGTGCAGCAACTGCTGCAACCGTTCCCGCTCTAATATGCAGCCAGCCATATGCACACTACGCACTCTACGCACACTGCGTACGCTGCGCACACTGCGCACTCTATGCACGCTGCGTACGCTGCGCACACTGGGCGTACTGGGCTGCGTACTGGGCTACGTAACTGGGCCAGCGTAACTGGGCTCGCGTAACGGGCCACACAACGTGGTCGCGCAACGAGCGCAACTTAAGCGCACTATGCGCCTAGCGACGATGCTGACGTGCTAAGTGCAAAGTGCGCCAACAAAACGCCACATTACGCCTCATGAGCCCTTGAGCCCGAGTCCGAGTCCGAGTCCGAGTCCGAGTCGCTAAGCTCCTACGGAGCTTAGCTCCATGGAAATAAATTTCCAAGAGCAAAAAGTTTACAGCTTCTTAATTGTTGATTAAGCCTTTATACCATTAATAATTAATCCCACATGGCACACACCCATGTGCACTACATGTGCATCTCCATAAAGAGAAAAGACTCATATATATGGAGATACACATTCCTTTCTAGCCGATGTGGGACTAAAAACCAAAACAAAAGGCTACAAACCCAACAATCCCCCACATATCTCTATATATATGAGTACGAGTGTTCCCCATAGTAACTGTCCATTATGCTTTTAGGATAGATGCCACTTAAGACTTGAATCTTCCCACGTGAGTCAAACAACAGACTACAAATACAAGAATGGACTAAACCTTGAATTCTACATCATAGCTGAAATTCTCCCCACTCACATAATGTAGTTACATGTGCCTCTGGCTATACATTAAAGGCCCTGTGCCAGCCTGGTTTCAGTGTATAATTTTGGGTGTCTACAAGTTTACCCTCAAGAGACGGCCTGATATCTCTGTCATACACTATAGGTGAGTTCATTATAAAGAGACATGGCATGAAGCGCTTTGCGCTTCCCTTGCGGTGTTACGCCGCTATGACATGGCTTAAAGCCGAGGCCTTACCCCGTACCGGGAACCTCATCGTAGTGTCATACTACAGTAGCATGAGGCAACCGCCTCTTTGTAGTGCCAAACTACCCAACATGAAGCCTTAGGCTCCTTTGCGGTGTTACGCCGCAACGACATGGATTGCAAGGCCGAGGCTTTATCCCTAACCGGGTACCTTATGGTGGTGTCGTGCCAATGTAACATGAGGAACTCCTCCTCTTTGTAGTGCTGACTACACCCCTCTTTATATTTAATATACAGCATTAGGCTAACTGTCTATTTGCGGTGCTACGCCGCTGTGACTTGGTCTGCAAAGCCGAGGCTTTATCCTATTCCTGGGCAGCACCCCACATATAGGAACCTCATCGTGGAGTTACCCCACTGTAGCATGGAGTTTCACTCCTTGTAGTGCTGTTCTACCATGCTTCCTGTAAAGCATACCAGGCATTCACTTTGCCTGAGAACTCATTAAGGCAATTAAGCCAACCTTCCCACAGGAACTATTTTCTGCAGAAAACAACAGTAGACAACAGTGGTTATAGGTCCGTAACCTCTCAATGCCCAATAGAACATGTACCCACCGTTCCTGATATTCTTTCGATTAGTGGTCCTCCCTTGAACCAAAAGCTAGATGCCTAGTAGATAAATCTTTGAACTATTAGCATAAAACTTTATGGTAGGAATACAATAATCCAATATCAGAATGCCTTCAAGCCCATTTTACAAGCTGTGTCATTGACCAGCTGGCACTTGAGGCCCTTGGTGAACGGATCCGCCAGGTTCTCCTGACTCCGAACATCAATTACTGCAATAATACCTCTCTTGATAAGATCGTGTACTGTCCTGTGCTTCAACCGCACAGTCCTCTTCTTTCCGTTGAAGAGGTCATTTGATGCCACCGCCGCAGTCGCCTGGTTGTCGCAGTATATCGGTATCGTCGGTATTTGTGCTCCAACCAATAGAAGATCATACATGAGCTCCCGAAGCCATTCTGCTTCCTCGGCTGCGGTATCTAGTGCAAAGAACTCAGATTCCATGGATGACCGCGAGAGCATAGTCTGTTTCTTCGACTTCCACGATATAGCAGCTCCATCCATTGTGAAAATGTATCCACATGTGGACCTCTCGCTCTCCACCTCTGAGCACCAACTGGCATCACTGAAGCCTTCCACTACCTGCAGATCTCTGCTGTAGTACAGTGCATATGTCTGAGTCTTCTTGAGATATCTCATAACCCGTTTCACAGCTTTCCAGTGTTCAGCACCTGGGTTGCTCGTGAAACGACTCAGCATTTCCACGGCGAAAGCTATGTTAGGCCTTGTGGCAGTAGTAGCATACATCAAACTCCCGATTACGCTTGCATACTCCAGCTGCCTGACGCTTTCCCCTGAATTAGGCTTCAGCTTCAGATCACACCTGTACGGCGTATCGATCCTGGAAGATCCCGATACCCATAACGAGTGATCATTTTCTCAATATAATGAGACTGTGACAGCGCTAGTCCAGTGTCTGTCCGGATGATCTTGATCCCTAAGATCACATCAGCTTCCCCCAAGTCCTTCATACTGAACTTGCTTGAGATGAATTTCTTTGTCTCCGTGACACAGCTAATATCCGTACCTAGGATAAGCATGTCGTCCACGTACAGACAAACGATCACACCTCTTCCATCAGCGAACTTCGTGTAAATACACTTGTCCGTATCGCTGACCATGTAGCCATTTGACCTTATAACTTTGTCAAATTTCTCATGCCACATCTTGGGAGCCTGTTTAAGACCGTACAAAGATTTTACCAACTTGCAGACTTTGTCTTCAAGACCCCTGATGACAAATCCCTCTGGCTGTTGCATGTAAATCTCTTCGGTCAGCTCGTCATTTAGGAAAGCCGTATTCACATCCATATGATGTATCACCATCTTATGTATTGCTGTGAGAGCAATCAATATTTTGATGGTGGTCATCCGGGCTACTGGAGCATACGTGTCAAAATAGTCAATCCCCTGCTTCTGAGAAAACCCCTTGGCTACCAACCTAGCCTTGAACTTGTCAATAGTTTCGTCTGCTTTCATCTTCTTCTTGAAAATCCATTTGCATCCGATGGGTTTCGCTCCTTCAGGAAGATCAACCAACACCCAAGTGTTACTTGAGGTGATGGAATCAATCTCATTGTCAATCGCCTCCTTCCAAAAAACTGCGTCTCTGGTCTTCATCGCCTCATCATAGGTAAGCGGATCTGCTTCCACATGATAGGTGACAAAGTCACTTCCGAAGTCCTTCGGCCTCCTCATACGCTTAGTTGACGGCTCAGCTTGTTCTGGTTCAACCGTTGTATCAACAACAACATCTTCTTGGACTACATCTTCATTGAAGACTTCAGTCTCTTGTGCACCCTCATTATTCTCCGGAATATTCGAAAGAACAATATTCTTGTGCCTTGCAAACTTGTCTTCAAAATATTCTGCATCGCAAGATTCAATGATATGATTTTACTCAATATCAAGAAATCTCCGAGCATCACTCTTCTCGGCATACCCCAAGAATATCGTCTTTGTAGTCCTTGTCCCAAGCTTCTGAATCTTTAGATCTGGAAGCTTGACATACGCCAGACACCCCCACACTCGAATGACATTCAAGTTAGGTCTGACCTTGAACCAGAGTTCATGAGGAGTAATGTCTGAAGTTGCATGAGGAACTCTACTTAGAATAAAAGTGGCCGTCAATGCAGCTTCTCCCCAGTAGCACTTTGGAAGGCCAGCAGTCAACAACATTGAATTTATCATTTCTGTCAACGTCCTGTTCTTCCTCTCAGCTACTCCGTTTGATTGAGGAGAGTACGGAGCCGTAGTCTCATTGACAATTCCATGTTCCTTACAGAACGATACGAATTCATAAGACCTACACTCCCCACCTCGATCACTTCTTATCCTTTTGAGTTGTTGTCCAGTCTGCCGCTCAGCTTCGGCTCTGAACTCCTTGAACTTCTCGAATGCTTCGTCTTTAGCCTTCAGCAAGTAGACGAACACATACTTTGAGAAGTCATCGATGAAGGTTATGAAATACTTCATCCCGACCTTTGTAGAGAACTGTTTGAAGTCACAAATATCGGAGTGAACCAACTCCAGAAGATCTGTACTTCGATTAACCCGAGGAAAGGGTTTCCTTGTGATCTTCGTTTGAGCACAAACTTCACATTTCTCTACCTTACCCCCATATTTGGAGATAAGTTCTAGACTAGACATTCTGTTTATTCGTTTACAATGAACTTGTCCTAGCCTATTATGCCACAACTCAAGAGTATAAGCAGAATGAGTGACTTTATTAATTACATTAATTACATTGGACTGATTTACAAGCTGAATCTTGAACATTCCTTCGGTATAAAAAGCTTTCCCGAAATATGTTCCCTTGATAGACATCACCATCTGGCCAGCATTGATGTCCATCCTGAGGCCTGCATTGCAGAGTAGGCCTCCCGAGACCAGGTTCTTGGCGATAGCAGGTACATGCTTTACGCCTTGAAGCGTCAGAGACTTCCCCGAAGTCAGCTTCAACACCACCGTCCCGATCCCGAGCACTTCAGCTTGTGCTTGGTTCGCCATCATAACCACTTCAGAAGTAGGTGTATAGGTGGTGAACCACTCCTTACTGGAGCAGACATGGCAGGAGGCTCCAGTGTCTACCCACCAGTCAGAGTCAGTCCTTACAACATCAACCTGTGCAATCATAGCAATTATGTCAGTGATCATAGATACCTTACTAGGCTCTCCTTGCTCTGATTACTTGGTTTTTTGCTTTGCACTCATTCTTAAAGTGGCCCTTCTTGCCACACTTGAAGCAAGGTATTTCTGACTTTGGCTTCTTTTTCTTGATAGAAGTTCCCTTGACTTTTAGATTATCAGGGTTCTTCTTCTTGCTGTGGAAAGCTGCCTGCTTTCTCTTTGGTTCCTTGGTCTGAACCAGATTGGCGTTAGCCAATTGCTTGGACAGTGTGTCCACCTTCAGTTGAGCCCGCATCTGGTCCTCAACATAGATTTCCTGTAGGAGATCTTCAAGGGTGATCTCCAACTTCTTCCTATGCATGTTTGCATAGAACTTGCTCCACCCAGCGGGGAGCTTTGAGACAATCCCTCCAACAACAAACTTATCGGGGAGGGGCATCGCCTCGTCTTCCAGCTTCTGTCACAGTTTCAGGAACTCCTTTACCTGCGGCAGCATAGACTTTTCGTCCTCAAAGAACCACTTGTGATATTTTTCAACCACAAATATTTTACTGCGGTTCTTATCTTCTTCGTAGAGTTTTTCTAGAGACTCCCATATGTCTCTAGCGATATTCTTCTTAGAATAGGATTCTGCTAGGAAATCCTCCATAGCATTCAGGATAAGCAACCTGCAAATGCTATTCTCCCTTCTCCACTTGGCTTGAAGTTTAGTAGCCGTAGAGATTGCGGCAGCAGACCCAGTATCTGGAACGGTAGGTTCCTCTTCAAGAAGCACGTGATCCACGTCTCTGAGTTGAAGAGTGAGATAAACCTTCCTCTTCCAGACTTGATAATGCTCTCCATCAAACTTCTCTAACTTACAGAAGTCAGTGTTTAGGAGTGAAGCATTAATGTTTTCCATCGTAGCAATAAAGCTTTGAGATTGTTATTGCCGGAAACGCCGGGGCACGCTTTTCGATAAAAAATACAGAAACTGAAACAGTTGTAAAGACAACGTTTCAAATACAATTCCTTAAAGAAGATTTTGCAACAGAGATCCAGAAGGATTCTACAAATTACGAGATCTAAAAAGATATCGTAATACACGAATAATCTAAAGAGATTTTCGTGATCGTAGCAAACTGGCAGTAGTGCCTTCTAAAAAGAAGATACTGACAGAACTACTAAAGGCAACAGAAGGATGACATGCGAGAGATGGAAATGCTGGGGTGAATGATCACCGTTGCTCAAAGCTTTATTCGTCCTCTGCGAACAGCTTCCAGGAACCAGCAAGGTTGACGAAAAACCTTGGAACACTCCTGCTCTTCTGACTCCTCGAAAGACGGCGAACTCCTCTGGCAATGGCTCTACTCTTCTCTCTCTGTTTGAAGTAACAGAACCCACGCGTACTAAAAAGTACTAGTGTTTGTGTTAAAGAACACGCTCACTACTCTGTTGTGTTAAAGAACACTTAGAGTTTTTCCCTGGAATTCTGATTACTACTACCCTTAGAGAGAGGAGAGAACCTGCATATATAGCCCACGGGACTGTTGCCAAGCAGTTACCTGAACTTCAGGGTAGTGGCAGAACCACTCCTGAACGTGCAGCAACTGCTGCAACCGTTCCCGCTCTAATATGCAGCCAGCCATACGTACACTACGCACTCTACGCACACTGCATACGCTGCGCACACTGCGCACTCTACGCACGCTGTATATGCTGCACACACTGGGCGTACTGGGCTGCATATTGGGCTGCGTACTGGGCTGCGTAACTGGGCCAGCGTAACTGGGCTCGCGTAACGGGCCGCGCAACGTGGTCGCACAAGTGGCTCGCGCAACGAGCGCAACTTAAGCGCACTATGCGCCTAGCGACGATGCTGGCGTGCTAAGTGCAAAGTGCGCCAACAAAACACCACATTACGCCTCATGAGCCCTTGAGCCCGAGTCCGAGCCCGAGTCCGAGTCCGAGTCCGGGTCCGAGTCGCTAAGCTCCTACGGAGCTTAGCTCTATGGAAATAAATTTCCAAGAGCAAAAAGCTTACAGCTTCTTAATTGTTGATTAAGCCTTTATACCATTAATAATTAATTTCACATGGCACACACCCATGTGCACTACATGTGCATCTCCATAAAGAGAAAAGACTCATATATATGGAGATACACATTCCTTTCTAGCCGATGTGGGACTAAAAACCAAAACAAAAGGCTACAAACCCAACATAACATAAGGAAAGTGGGAACAAAAACTTGGAGAACTTGGCAATATGATCCACCACCACGATTCTCTTGGTTCTTTGTCTTCTACAAGTTCCACATGTTTCAAACAATCTCTAATCTATAGCATATTCAAATCTAAAGTAAAATAGTTGGCTTCTTAGTACACTAAAGGCTTATTTGGTAAACTGAAAGTGGAGCACAAAGTCTACAAAATGCATGATTTGGGCTTAGGTCTTGTACATCTAATATTTGGTGGGAATATAATTTAGTGGTCGAAAGTGGACAGTTTGATGGATGGCAGTTTCTTTCATTGCTTTTGTTATACCCCAGTCCCAAAATATGGAAGACCGGGCCTGTCACGACCTGCTCCTACTTTTTGGGACATGAGTATGTGACTAAGCCCATCTTAGCCGCAGCATCGACGGTAGTATGTTGTTTATACCTCAAGAACTATGTCTATATACCACATTAATCATCACAAATTGACTATTTACAGCTCATTGACAACAATAATAAAACTATAGGAATACAAGAGAACAAAACATAACTACAATCTCAAAATAAGTAAAGATCCAACTGTACATAAGAATCCAAAGCTCGAAAATAAAGAACTAAAAGGAAATAACTTACTATGTCTACACTTAAGCAACTCTGGAACATTATCTCTTGCTAAGTTTGGTCATCTGTGGCATCTATATCTCCTTCATAGGGACCGTAGGGTGTAGGACAATCCTTCTCATGAAAGTATGTCGACGTTATATATTCAAGATTGGAGCAAGCACACAATACCAACGAACATAATATTAGTGAACTATAAATGCGTGTAACAACGAATAGCAACTAACATGATCACTAACTAACTATATGATAATATTAGAAGACAAGTGGTGAATGCTTCATTGTTTATTCTTCAGCCCCAAGGCTGGTTTAAATAGAAGAAATACAACTAATGTCCATCCTTGAATCAAGGAGAACTTTATTACAATCAATATTCATCCTTGAATAAAGGAGAACTTTATGAAAAGAAAACTAAATGAAGATAGAAACATCTCTCTAATAATAACAAAATCTTCTCTAATAATAACTAATAATAAGAGGAGAGAGATTCAAGGGATTCTCCAACACCCCCCTCAAGTTGGTGTATAGATATCTATCATGCCCAACTTGCTTATCAAATGCTCAAAGACGGGTCTTGCCAAGCTTTTGGTTAAGATGTCCGCAGTTTGCTGACTAGAGGTCACAAATGGTAGACATATGATTCCAGCTTCTAATTTCTCTTTTATGAAGTGACGGTCAATCTCATTCTATCATGCTGAACCGGGTTGTGGGCTATGCTTATGGCAGCTTTACTGTTAGAATATAACTTCAATGGGAGCTCAATTTTCATCTTAAGTTCCTCCATGACTCTTTGAATCTGTAGTCCTTCACAAATACCTGAGTCATAGCTCTAAACTCGGCTTCTGTACTGCTTCTTGCTACAACTTCTTGTTTTTTGCTTCTCTATGTCACAAGATTACCCCATACATAGGTACAATATCCTGAGGTTGATCTTCTGTCTGTGACTGAACCTGTCCAATCTGCATCAGCGAAGATAGACACATTTATTTCACTAGTCTTCTTAAAAAATAAACCCTTTCCAGGATTGGCCTTCAGGTATCTCAGTATTTTATAAACTGCCTCAAGATATTCCTCATAAGAAGAATGCATAAATTGACTCACTACACTGACTGAGAAGGCATTGTCAGGTCTAGTATGGACAAGTAAATTAGCTTACCCACCAACCTCTGGTATCTTTCGGTGTCAACAGAAACATTTCCTTCTTTCCAAAGTTTTGCATTAGAATCCATGGGGATGTCGGCTGGTCGACAACTACTCATTCATGTTTCTCACAATAGATCGAGAATGTATTTCTGTTGTGAAACCACAATTCCTTTTTTTGATCGAGCAACCTCTATACCAAGAAAGTATTTCAAGGATCCTAAGTCCTTGATTTCAAAGTCTGTAGCAAGTCTCTTTTACTCTTCTCATTTCAACTGTATCATCCCCAGTGAGTGATGGAACTGGGGATTCCCAGGACCCTTCCTTTGGTGTGCGTATTGATCGATAGAAAGTTAAACAGATCTAATACGTGTTCTAACCCTTCATAGGCGGAAACTAGGGTTCACGAATTATACCTGCGGCGGAAAGGAGACAAGTAATTCCTAGCAATCTCGAGCGGACGACCCCAAGATCTTCTGCACGTATTCCTTCCTCGAGTTGGACGTCGTGTGGGCGATAATCTCCCAACCTTTTCTTCTCCTTGGCAGCCCTCTCTTTCTCTCCTTACGTGAATCACGAATTTAGAAAAAATTTCAGATTTCTGATCAGTAATCTGGTGGCCAGAGAATAGAGGATATATATAGGCTATGGCAGGGACCATGAAGAGAAATTAGGGTTAGGCCTTCTAACGGGTCTGGATATCCCGTGTTCAGCCCGAACACACAATCCAGGCCCATTAACAATAGCTCGGTCCACTAATGAGCTATTGTTGCACTACCTCCCTAATCCCAAATTATGTTTGTGGGCTCCTTTTATTATATGCTCGTTTGGCTCCCCATGTTAAGATATCGTATGTCCGTCGATCAAATTAAGTTACTGACAACTATATTGATTCGACATCTTTTATCCTTAAGTAGTACCGTTCAACTTTATTTGTCATGTCGGATATAATCCACCTGCAGGGTTTACATGAAAATCCTTATGAGCTCCTTAAGAGGACATCATCAACCCGATGTATCGGGACATGGATTCCATTTATAATTAACAGCCCATCATACATACAATATTATTACCCAATTTATAGAGGTTGTTGATCCATAATGAATCTCACTCTTTTATGAGTCAAAGTAATGCACACTGCATATACATATCCGTTATTATATCCAGATTAAGAGTACAAGCATCCATAGTAACAGAGGTGTTTGTTCGCTTATGTAGTCAGTACAAAGAGAACAACCTCAAGTGGTCCTGTTCAATACACACAAAGTGTACTAGTGTAAACCTATAGTCAAGATAGACTAATACCAGATTACACTACAACCTTTCCAATAGATTGTCCAAGTCCATCTAGGTTGTGAACTATTTATATACTCCATAGGAAGCTGATAATATGATCTTCTGTGTGACACCACACACCATATTATCTACAATATAGAATATCAAACATTTGTATTAACACTTGTAACAAATACAATATGCAAACATTTGCCCATATGATTCTCATTCAAACTTTAAAGAAATAAGGTTACTACAAAAGTGATGTTTTTAATATATAACCCTAACAATCTCCCACTTATACTCAAAGCATTGCTTTTCAGTATACTGTTACAAATCTCCCACTTATACTTAAAGCCATGCTGCTACACATCTGACTCTCATTCCCTCAACATGACTGTCAAAAGCCTTAGCTGGTAAGCTCTTTGTAAAGGGATCAGCTAGGTTGTCAACTGATGCTATCTTGATCACAGCAATTTTTCCTTTCTTTACGAAATCTCGTATCAGGTGGTACTTGTGCTCAATGTGTTTGCCTGTCTTATGGGCTCGTGGTTCCTTCAAGTTTGCAACTGCACCACTATTATCACAATAAAGTGTAATAGACTTAGGCAAACTAGGTACTACATCCAAGTCCAACAGAAAGTTTCTGAGCCAAACCGCTTCTTTGGCTGTCTCAGAGATTGCCACATACTCGGCTTCCATGGTGGAATCAGCAATACATTTTTGCTTGATACTCCTCCACACAATGGCTCCACCTCCCAAAGTAAACACATAACCTGAGGTAGATTTCCTGGAATCCCTATCTGACTAAAAATCTGAGTCTGTATACCCTAAGGGAACTAAATTATCTGCTTGGTAAACTAGCATATACTCTTTAGTCCTTTTCAGGTACTTCAAAATATGCTTTACAGCAGTCCAGTGCTCTTATCCTGGGTTAGACTGATATCTGTTGGCCATGCCTACGGTAAAGCAGATGTCTGGTCTTGTACATAGCATTGCATACATTAAGCTTCCTACTGCTGAAGCATAAGAAACTGCCTTCATGTTCTCTATCTCTTTAGGTGTCCTCGGACACTGCTCCTTTGATAGAGCAATTCCATGTCTAAAAGGTAAGAAACCTTTCTTAGAATTTTGCATACTAAAACGAGTTAGTACAGTATCGATATAGGAAGCTTGGGATAAGCCCAACATCCTTTTCTTGCGATCTCGTAGAACTTTGATCCCAAGGATGTGACCTACTTCTCCCAAGTCCTTCATATTCAAATCCACCTCTAGCTTGGATAGTCATGGGTCCACACAAATTAAAATGAACCAATTCCAACACATCTTTGGCCCTATACCCCTTTGCCGTAAAAGGCCTTTTGGTCATTTTACCTTTCAAGCAGGATTCACAGACTGGTAGTGCCTCCACTTCCAATGAACTCAAAGGTCCATCTTCAACCAGTCTTTGAATCCTTGTTAGGTTAATATGCCCCAATCGCAAGTGCCAAAGATATGTTTGGTTCATACAAGAAGGTTCTTTTCTCTTATTTAAGTTAGATGACATATTATTTATTTCTATAAGTTACATTGTGGGCGAAATAGGATTAATGACATACAAATTATCAACCAATGCACCAGAACAGATAAAATGTTTATTCTTTCTAATAACAATATTGTCCTTAAAATAAACTGAATATCCATCCTTAACTAATATAGAAATAAAAACTAAATTCCTTCTAAGTGAAGGTGCATAAAGACAATCTCTCAATGTCAAAGACTTATTTCTACCAAAAGATAAAGTAACATCTCCTAATGCAGCGACTAATACTTTTGTAGCATCACCCTGAACAAGCATATCTCTCCATCATTGAGCCGTCTGGTTTCCTGGAACCTCTGCAATGTATTGCCGACATGATTAGTGGCTCCTGTATCTACACACCAGGTGCCGGTAGATAACACCGCTAAACATGTTTTAACTATTAGTAAATGAGATATACCTTCTTTGTTTCCTTGTTTGAGAAGTGGACAATTAGTCTTCCAATGTCCTGACCCTTTGCACTTAAAACATTTGTCTTTCGGCTTTTTCACCGCGCCTTGGGGTCCCATGTCCTTCTTTGCTGAGTTTGCCTGTTTCTGAATGTTATTCTTCTTCTTACCGCCTTTTGGCTTAGAAGTAGAAGCCTTTTCAGAAATAAAAATATGACCACTCTGCCTAAAGAGAGATTCAGCATCCTGTAGCTCTTTTGCAAGTTCTGCCAAACTATACAACCTTTTGTCCATGTTGTAATTAAGGCAGAAATTGTCAAAACTTTTAGGCAGAGTCCCGAGAATGATATCGACCTGGGATTCTCCATCGATTTCAGCTCCAAGGATCTCCATCTCATTCAGATGACCCATCATCTTGAGAACATAATCCCTTACTAGTGTACCCTCAGCCATTTTTGTATTCATCAAACATTTCATAGAAAACTGCCTAGCTGCTCTACTCTGATGTCCGAAGAGTTCCTTGAGGTTATACATCATGTCATAAGCTGTGGCCATAGCCTGATGCTGATGTTGCAGTACATTTGACATAGCTGCCAAATGTAACACCGTGCCATCTCATCTGCCTTTTTCCACTTCTTATAAGCCTCTTTGACCTCTTCATCAGAGTTAGCATCAGTCTTAGGTGGGCATTCCTCAACAAGTACAAATTTGTACTCCTCAGCAGTCAGAACAATGTCCAAATTATGTTTCCAGTCAATATAATTAGGTCCAGTAAGTTTGTTTTCTTTAAGAATCACCATAAGTGGACTGAAAGAACCCATTTTTGAAATCCTGAGAATCACATAAATAAAATTATGTAGGGCAAAAAAAACTTTTTGAATTAACTAAATATTGATTCCCTTAAAACAATAATAAGAAATTCACCAACACCTTGAACACCATGAATTTAGCATGCCACGATAGTGTGGACGTATACAAATTCAACTTTGTTCAAGTAGATTTTTTTATATTAATTTTACTATCATGTCAATATAACTTTATGACAAATAAAATTAATATGCTGGTCTTGCTCTGGTCATACAAATAATAGCAGTGACTCCGATGGGGAGGATACCATTATTTGTATCTAAGTGTATACCATTACTTAATACTAAGTCCATTACCTTGTAATGAGTTCCTTCAGATGGAGAAGTGAACACATACTAGGTAACTTTCTACAATTATCCCTAAGAAAGTTTGTACTGGTGATCCATAATTATACTCATCCGATATGGAGGAAAGCACTAAAGCCAACACGCAAGTATAATTACATCACCTACAAACCAGTAGTGGAGACCATAGGATTTATACTAAATAAAAATCCTCTCCCACTTAGTTATTTAACAATAAGGGTTTTTCTACTAGTTGATATTATGTCCATGTTGTCCATTATTAATGTAGGCTTGGTTTTTCAAAAAAACAACCACACAATAATAAACATGCATAATCAGAAAAAGCAAAATGACAAAAATAAGAAAAATATCCAACTATTATGGTCATCTTTGCTGCTCCGTCCTCAACTATCCGAATCCAAAATCTGGCGCTGCGCAGATCTATACTGGGTTCGACCAATTTTTTTTAAGATTTTGGCTGTCGATTCCTTCATCAAAAATCATCTGTCTGCCTCTGGACTGCTTAAAACTAGCATCTCGTCCGGCGTCAGAAACAGCCACCACCGCCATCACGATTGATCAAAAATAATTAAAATTACATCAATCCTATGCCTCCCGAAGGAGTTCACACATAATCTAGATTGAAAAATTAAAATAATAAGCACGATCAACCCTCGTGATTTTAATTACATCCACAACAACAACAACATCCACACATGTCCGTGGTTTAAACAACACAATAAAAAAAACATGCATTGGACCGTAATAGTTGGATCTAAGATGCCTGCAAAACCGAGTTAGAACAGATCTACATCTACCGACTATTATATAGCGCAGGTTTTATTGGACAACATGGACGTATCAATCAATACGTAGATCCAACCTGGCTCTGATACCAATTGATGGAACTGGGGATTCCCAGGACCCTTCCTTTGGTGTGCGTATTGATCGATATAAAGTTAAACAGATCTAATACGTGTTCTAACCCTTCATAGGCGAAAACTAGGGTTCACGAATTATACCTGCGGGGGAAAGGAGACAAGTAATTCCTGGCAATCTCAAACGGACGACCCCAAGATCTTCTGCACGTATTCCTTCCTCGAGTTAGACGTCGTGTGGGCGACGATCTCCCAACCTTTTCTTCTCCTTGGCAGCCCTCTCTTTCTCTCCTTACGTGAATCACGAATTTAGAGAAAATTTTAGATTTCTGATCAGTAATCTGGCGGCCAGAGAATAGAGGATATATATAGGCTACGGCAGGGACCATGAGGAGAAATTAGGGTTAGGCCTTCTAACGGATCTGGATATCCCGTGTTCAGCCCGAACACACAATCCAGACCCATTAACAATAGCTCGGTCTACTAATGAGCTATTATTGCACTACCTCCCTAATCCCAAATTATGTTTGTGGGCTCCTTTTATTATATGCTCGTTTGGCTCCCCATGTTAAGATATCGTATGTCCGTCGATCAAATTAAGTTACTGACAACTATATTGATTCGACATCTTTTATCCTTAAGTAGTACCGTTCAACTTTATTTGTCATGTCGGATATAATCCACCTGCAGGGTTTACATGAAAATCCTTATGAGCTCCTTAAGAGGACATCATCAACCCGATGTATCGGGACATGGATTCCATTTATAATCAACAACCCATCATACATACAATGTTATTACCTAATTCATAGAGGTTGTTGATCCATAATGAATCTCGCTCTTTTATGAGTCAAAGTAATGCACACTGCATATACATGTCCGTTATTATATCCGGATTAAGAGTATAAGCATCCATAATAACAGAGGTGTTTGTTCTCTTATGTAGTCAGTACAAAGAGAATAACCTCAAGTGGTCCTGTTCAATACACACAAAGTGTACTAGTGTAAACCTATAGTCAAGATAGACTAATACCAGATTATACTACAACCTTTCCAATAGATTATCCAAGTCCATCTAGGTTGTGAACTATTTATATACTCCATAGGAAACTGATAATATGATCTTCTGTGTGACACCACACACCATATTATCTACAATATAGAATATCAGACATTTGCATTAACACTTGCAACAAATACAATATGTAAACATTTGCCCATATGATTCTCATTCAAAATTTAAAGAAATAAGGTTACTACAAAAGTGATGCTTTTAGTATATAACCCTAACAGTGAGGACAATAACATCTACATAAACAATCAAGGCAGCAAATTTCCTGCCAGAGGAGAATTTGGTGAATAAAGTGTGATCAGCTTGTCCTTGAGTGTACCCTTGGTTCTTCATAGACTGAGTAAACCTTTCAAACCAGGCTCTAGGAGATTGCTTTAAGCCATAAAGAGACTTCTTTAACTTGCATACCTTTGATCTGAATTTGTCTTCAAAATTAGGAGGACTATCCATGTATACTTCTTCTTCTAGATCACCATTGAGGAAGTCATTTTTAACATCCAACTGATGTAGAGTCCAATCCAGGTTAGCCGCAAGAGATAAAAGTATTCTGATAGTGTTCAATTTTGCAACAGGAGCAAATGTCTCTGAGAAATCTATGCCATAAGTTTGAGTGAAACCCTTAGCCACCAAGCGAGCCTTATACCTTTCAACTGACCCATCTGAATTGTACTTTACAGTAAACACCCACTTACATCCCACAGTCTTCTTACCAACTGATAGTGTTATGACGCTCCAAGTTTTGTTCTTTTCAAGGGCTTTCATCTCCTCAAATACAGCTTCCCTCAACTTTGGAACTTCTAGGGCATCCTGTACATTCTTTGGAATCTCTACACTAGAGAATTGGGAGGTGAAGGCAGAAAAAGATGAAGACAAGTTTGATATATGATATAAAATCGGACGTAGGATATTTAGGGCAAGACCTAAAAGGTTTTCTAACTGCTATGGGATCATCTATATCAAGATACATGATACGACTCTCAAAAACAGAGATAGACTTACTTTTTCTTTTCTGAGGAGGTTGATTATTTTCCAGTTCAGATTCATGGCAGTGTTGAGATGTGGACACATCCTCTTCTTTATGGTTCTTTCTCATGAACACCTTTCCTTTCCAAGTCTTGTTTACTACTTCGAACCTGCCCTCTTTATATGACAATTCATTTTGTGGCATTTCAATTAGTTCATCATTATTATCATCTTCAAAATTCTCATTGTTTTTTTTCATGAGAAAGTGTAGGCTCAGATTCATCGAGTTCCTTACTCATAGTAGGAGTAGGTTCAGATAATGAATCATGGCCATTTTCTGTTGGTGCAGAATTACAAGTCTTAGAATTTTATGATATAGGCAAGGATAAGTTATTTAAAAAACTTATGTTCTCAGTTTCAAATGAGTCTTCCTTTAAGTCCCCTCCCCCTTCCGAAGATAAATATCATCAAAAAAAGGTTTGTTTTCAAAGAATGTGACATCCATAGTGACAAACATTTTCTTATTTTTTGGATCAAAGCATTTATATCCCTTCTGGGTTGGAGAGTAGCCTACAAAAACACATTTTATAGCACGTGGTTCGAGTTTGCTAATATTCTTATGTTCATGAACAAATGCTGTGCAACCAAATTTTTTTAATGTCAAATCAGTTAAAATACGAGTAAAAGGAAAACATTCTTTGAAAACATGAATTGGAGTTTCAAAATTGAGAACTTTAAAGGGCATTCTGTTAATTAAATATGCGGCAGTTAAAATTGCTTCACCCCACAAATAATTTGGAACTTTATTTGAGAAGAGTAAAGCTCTAGACACCTCCAATAAGTGTCTATTTTTTCTTTCTACAACTCCATTTTGTTGAGGAGTATTTGGACATGAACTTTGATACACAATTCCATTTTGAAGAAAAAAATCACCCAAAATTGTGTTAAAGTATTCCCTGCCATTGTCACTTCTAAAGACTTGAATAGTGGTCTGAAATTGAGTTTGCACCATTTTAAAAAAATCCTTTACAGCCTGACAAACATCAGATTTCCCCTTTAACAAATACACCCAACATACTCTTGAATGGTCATCTATAAATATGATAAACTATTTTTTGTGAGAAAGTGTACTTGTACGATTAGGGCCCCAAACATCACTGTGAATAACAGAAAAAGGTTTTGCTGGTTTATAAGGCTGTATTGGAAAATGGGAACGATGATGTTTTGCAAATTCACATGCCTCACATTTAAACAAAGGCAAATCTTTATTACGAAATAACTTAGGAAACAAGTGTTTTAAATAGCGAAAACTAGGATGGCCTAATCGTAAATGCCATAATATAATGTTGTCATCATTATTTGAAAAATGAAAAGACTCAAAGCAGGAACTTATCGGTTTGGAAGGTAGTTGTGATTTAGATCCGATATCGAAGTAGTAGAGTCCTCTATTCTCCTTAGCACTGCCAATCATCTTCCACGAGTTCAAATCCTAAAAGACACAGTGAGAACCGAAAAAGTTAGTTTGACATTTTTTTTTCTTGGGCTAATTTACTGACAGACATTAGGCTACAAGATAGATTTGGAACATGATGGACATCTTTAAGAGTCAACATCGGGGACAACACAACTGAACCTTTACCTGCAATGGCTGAAAAGGAGCCATCTGTGTCCTTTATTTTTTGATTTCCTGCAGAGGGACTATATGAAAAAAACATAGTAGATTCACTTGTCATGTGATCGGTTGCACCTGAATCTACTATCCAAGTGTGGTTGGGACTGACAGTAAGAAGAGCATAATTACCTTTTTATGCTATAGAGCAAGAAGGAGTTTGAGATTCGAGAAGTTTGAACAGTTTGTCTAGTTGTTCCGTCGTGAGTGAAAGCTGAGTTGAAGAAAATTGCTGTCCTTGATCTGAATTACTAGCCTGGAATGCACGACCCTCATTACCACCTTTCTTCTTCCAGTTCGGAGGCTTGCCATTGAGCTTCTAACATGTTTCCCTTGTATGCCATGCACGTTTGCAGTGATCACACCAAGGTTTGTCTGACTTCTTACTTTCATTGAAGTTCCTAGTAGCCAGAGCCGAGCCTTCAAATTCTGAACTTTGAGGTGCCTTACCCATCATGATTCCTTGTCGTGCCTCCTTCCTTCTTATTTCTGAAAAGGTTTCATGAAGAGTTGACAGTGGTATCTTTCCTAAATTTTGGCCTCTTACTACATCAAGGTCTTTATTCAACCCAGCAAGAAACATAAAGACACGATCATTCTCTTGTCTCTTGAGGAACAGAACACTATCATCTGCGCACCTCCAACTGCCATCATAACAGAGATCCAACTCTTGCCACAGAGTCAACATCTCATTATAATAAGTAGTTACATCCCTGTCGCCTTGTTTAGCATGCCACAACTTTGACTTTAAGCCAAAGATCTGGAAGGAGTTTTGAATATCAGAGTATGTTTCTTTGACAGCTTCCCATACTGCCTTTGTAGAAGGTAAAAACATGTACGGCTTACCTATTGTGGTTTCCATAGAGCTTACTAACTAGGCAATAATTAAGGAGGTTTCAGACTTCTATTGTTTAAAAAAAAGGTCTTCTATTGCCGGTTCTGCTATTGCTCCTGTCAAAAAACCAAGCTTTCTTTTGCCTTCTAATACCAAACGAACGGTTTGGGCCCATTCATTATAATTTTCCTATTCATCTTAGGAACATTGACCTTGAGGGAGTTTGAGGATCCTTCATGATCATTGAAACCTATGTTGAAGTTGCGGTCTCCGAAAGGACTTTCGTCTCCATTGTCGTCGTCATCGCCACGTCCAGTACCGCCGCTAGCACCGCGACCAGCGCCTTCACTGTTTCCGTGACCAGCACCTCCGCCGTTGTTAGTGCTGCGACCAGCACCACCACCATCGCCATGGCCTGTTGCACCGTTCCCATGGCCTGCTTCGCCTTCTGTCGTAGAGGAGTTGTCGTTGTTTGTTGAGCCGATGAGGGCTTGCCGCCATCTATTGGAATCGGCCATTGAGAGCCTAATTGGGTTGGAGAAACGGGTTTAAAAAACTTTGTAAACCCTAGGTTAGAGAACATGGCTCTGATACCATATTAGAAGACAAGTGGTGAATGCTTCATTGTTTATTCTTCAGCCCCAAGTTTGGTTTAAATAGAAGAAATACAACTAATGACCACCCTTGAATAAAGGAGAACTTTATGGAAAGAAAACTAAATGAAGATATAAACCTCTCTCTAATAATAACAAAATCTTCTCTAATAATAACTAACAATAAGAGGAGAGAGATTCAAGGTATTCTCCAACAGATAACATGAAGTATGCATATGTAGAGTAAACTGTATAATATGATGAACATGATGCATGATCTACAGAAGACTAGATAATAAATAATTACCTATTTCATATAAATAATGTGCACTTTAGAAATAGATTTCGTCACATGGATGGTTGGAGGGTTCAATTGGTAATACGTGAGTAATGGTACCAACGTTATTCAATATGGATTGTCTGATAAATTACCTTACCCAATTCTAAATCATGATAAGATATCAATTGGTAATCATGTAAACGTAAGGTATATTCGATAGGGTTGTATCCACATGCCTACTAGTGATTTTCTCCAACCCATACTCAGTACTAACTCATAATAAGATATCAATAATAAGAAAACTATAACATGAGAATCATGAGAACAAGTGTCACGCCACAATCCCAAAATATATAGGACCAGGCCACTTGACAATCGCTAGCTATGTATTCACATGGACTACGACCCGACTTGAATACATATAAATTGTCTAGAACAGATCAAGTATCCACATAATCCATATCTCTATCTATGATACTATGAACTATAAAAGGGCATAACTATGAAAGAACAAATAAGAAGGCATCATCTTAGTGATACATGAATCCCGAAGATGTATAAGCCTACGTCAGATCTCAACAATAATCTGGAAGAAAACTAGGTCCTCAGAGGGACATAGCAAAATACATAATATACATGCCGAAATGAAGTACAATAAATAACATGCGAATAAAGTAAAACAAGTGATCCCCAAAAAAAAGGAAAATAAGGAAACTAGGTCCTCAGAGGGCTACTACAGTTCCTTATAAGGGCATACGTGGCTGATAATGGGTCTGGTTTGTTTCAGTTAGGAAAATACATATAAGTTGTTGGGCTGAAGAAAAATGTTAGATGGAAAAAATATTTGAGCTTAGAAAATCCTTCAATAGGCCTTAATTCATCAACAATTGTTAAAATACAAACAAAATAGTAATAATAATAATAATAATAATAATAATAATAATAATAATTTTTAGAGGTTTAAAAAGTATTAATATTATAAGTGCTTATAAACGATAAAAAAAAGGAGTTACAAAATAATAATAACTAAACTTTTAAGCTTCGCAACAACCTTAAAACATAGGTTCATTTGGAAAACACTTAAATTCAGATAAATGAACATTAGAAAGAAATCAATATGGTCAGAAATCATGATTCATAAAGAGAAATAAATTTGAGGGATCTTACAACAAGAACAATACGAGAAACTTTCATGATACATGTACAAGTTTACTCTATCTCTGTAACAATTGTATAACTCACTCAATATACAATCATGATAAGAGGACTAATGATAACCATGTACTAGATGCAACAAGACTAACTACACAACTATTACAGGTAGATATAAGAATACCGTAATTAGAACGTTAGGTAAGAGTACTTGTTTTAACCTCTAGATGGATATACTATTGACCATTGATTGGTACCTGCGAGAAAATTTCGTCTCTACCCAAAGCAAACACATAGAAATATTCAAACCCAAAACATAGGATTAGTTCTTTGTTTTAATCCTAAAATTTTATCTATTAGGGTTTAATTCATATGACACGCAAATTGGTGCATAATACTACAACCAACGTTTAATGTCTTCAAGAAAGTTTTTATCCTATTCAATTCTGGAATATATAGTCAATCCTAAATTTTTAGGTCAACATGGCCAAGGTTTACAATTTCAGAGCCCATGGCACGCAAATCAAGGCAAACCATTGATCTGAAAATATCATCATAAAACCTTGATTTGGGTACATAAACCTATAGATTTTATTTCTATGAGAGTGCTAGAATCAACAGTTTACACATAGGGTCTAAGGTCAAAAGTTATGAATATTACATATTGTAGGTTAAAAAAATAGGTTCTTAGAAAATTTTACTGGTTGATTCATACTTCTATTAGTTATGGAATATACAAGATAAAATTATATAATTTTGAAATTTTACTATGTTGTAAATCTATAAATAAAATTCCAATAGATCATAATTTTGTGTTTAGAAATTCCCCAAGTCACAAAATCAACGAAAGATATTTGTTTTATGGACACTTGTCATTAATTAAATCCTACATAAATTAATTGAACTAATTTGGGCCATTAATCTATATTAAAAAAATTCTCGATACGAAGTCAACAAAAATAGGCACAAATTGGCATCCGGAGCAAGGATATGTTGCTCTTTAAATTCATGCATGATATATATTTGTCACCACCACTTTCCTGGAATAGGGGTATTTTTGACTTTTTCCTAATTACTGTTAATAGTATGATTTCATATTATATCTTGAGTGCTAATTATTTTTGAAAACTAAACTTTATATTTTGGTTAATTATTTAAATAGTTAATATGGTGCATGTGTTATATTTTGAATATGATTAATGGTTAGCCTTTAGATTAGAATGATGATTAGTGATCCTAGAAGACCCAAATCCACTTGTCATGACCACACAACAAGATGATTAGGACTAGCCTAATTGAACTTTAGTTAGTCTCTAGTTAGATTAGAAGAATTAGTTAGAAGGCTTAACTAAACACCTCAATAGGAATAGAGGTTTAATCCCTAACTTGTCATGACTAAAGATAAGGGCTTAATGGACATTTTCTATTGCCAAAAATCCTAACCCTAAACCCCTATGGCAGCCCACATTGTTTATAAAGTCTCACTTCATCTTCTTCCTATTTCTATTTTCATTTTAAGCCCCAATTTAGGAGCTTTTTCCCCCAAATTGCTCATACACCCAAATTTTCTCCAAATTGAGCAAAATTTATTTCATTCTCTCCCCCTTGGAAAGGAGAAGCCTCTAGTGGCTAGCTAAGAAGGAATTGGAAGGATTTGGAGCCTTGAAGCTTGGTGGAGATCTAGATCTAGAAATTTTACATTGGGAATCCATCTCCCTTTTGGTATGAGCTGTCTAAACCCTTCTATTTTATTTCATTAGTGTAACTACATTCATTTATGACCCCATTTGCATTAGGATACCATTAGAGAGAAGTTGGGGCTCTTCTATTCATATTTGAAGATTTTTCCCATTTTATTTTGATACAAATTTGGGAAAATCGAATTTATGACCACCAAGTGTTCGATACGTGTCCCCAAAAGAACTTCGTGTCCTTTCTCAGTCGAGATTGGGTGTATGTGTCCTAAAAGGATACGTGGTATTGTGTCAGGGTATCTCATGATACACATGGTTAGATTTGGATATATACATGTGTTTCTTTTGTCCAAACAACCCAAATTTTTTATAATATTCATCCACGTTTTTAGTAGCCAGAGCAACTTAGAAATGACATAACTTTTAGCTCAGAACTCCGATTAATCTTTTATTTTTTTAAAAGAACTGTATCGAAGTTAGCTTTCCAAATATATATATATATTAATAGGCCAAAATCGTTCTACAACTTTCTGTAAAACTATTTGAGTGTCAGCTGTCCGAAAGACAAACGTATTTCGGTATTTTTGCGATTCCGGGAGCTTTCGGACACGAAAATGCGATCCGTTTGAAGTTTCGGAAAGCTAATACGAAGGACTATGAATACTTTAATACTAGAATTTAGTGAAGGTCTAATTGTATATTATTGATTTTAAGTAGAAAAGTGACTATACGACATAAATATTTTGTGTAACCTATGATCCTATGTAGTATGGATATTAAGTAAATGTAGGTACTATAATTGTCGAGTATATGTATGATATAGTACATATATATGTATATATATTATTGTTAGGTAATATGTGTTAGTTAGTGCGTGTTAATGTTGATACAAATGGTTATCAAGTAAGCCAAATATAGATAAGTTATGTGTCAAGGTATTAAAGTTTTAGGCAAGGTACTAGTGTGATACTTGGGTACCACGAGGATATTGGTATCGTGACACTCAAGTATCATGAGTAAGGATAAGAGAGTATTGGAACTTGAGTAAGGTATCCTATTTGGTATCAAGTATTAGTATTAGAGTTAGTTGGGATATGTTAGGGTTACCTTAAATGTTAAGATAATTAGTGTATATAGATATCTTAATATCTATGATATATTAGATTTAGAAGATTAGATGGTTAGTTAGTTAGTGTCTAGTAGATGTTAGAGTTAAGATAGATAGTATCTTAGGATACTAGATGTTAGTATCTTAGGAGTAGATAGTGTATCTTAGATTTACCTTTACCTTATGGTAATGGTTTACCTACAAGGTAGGGTATTAGATTTTACCTTCAAGGTAAAGGGGTTTACCTAGATACTAAGGTTAGATGTTAAGATATTGGTTAGCTAGTAGCTTAGGGTAGATACTAGATATTTAAGATTGATATTGGTAGCTAAGGTATTTATACCTAGACTAAGGTATTGGACTTCCCACCAAGGTATTGGTATTGGGATACCAATAGGACCAAGGTATATTGGTATATGTTATGGATATGTAAAGGTAATGGTATATATAATAGGCATTGGGTACATCCATGTATATATAAAGGATAAATTGGCTAAAGTAATCCTAGATAGTAGGTAACTAGTAAAGATGTAAGATATATGTATTGATACTTGGTAATATTAGCTATTATGGCTGATACCTTCAAGGTATTGACCTAGAAACGAGGTACGACTAGCATGGACTAGAAAATCTAGTTTACGCAATGTATTGACTTTAGAACTAAGGTATTAACTAATAGTTAAGGTATTTGAGATATGGGCTAAGGGTAAGTGGATAATATCTATAGATGATATATGTGATTTGGGATACCATAGTGTATGTGGCTTGTTGAGAATTCATGCATGATATATATGTATATGATATAGTACTATAAGGTATCCTAGAGTATGTGGGTCTATGGTTAGAATTATGACTAGTTTAGATAGAGTTGACCCCTTTGACTAGACAGTTGACCAAACCCTAGATGTTGACTTAGTTTGACTAAGAGTTGACCAAGGGTTGAGTTTTGTCCTAGAGAGGCATAGTATCATGTAGATTGCATTGTACACTTTAATTATTATACATTGAATACATTATAACCTGTATTGCAATAATTGGACATTGTGACTCCAGTTTGGACATCTATACATATCAGTCGCTCAGGGTATCATGCGAGTACATTCTCTGATAGTTCTTTATTTACTTGGTGATTACTGTATTTCAGTTCTAGTTAGTTCTATTTGATGTCTACTATGAGTTTTGGCATGATTGTGTACGGATTGGTATTGTCGTTGGATTTTCAGTCATAAGATGTTACCTTAAGTCATCGCGATGGTATTGAATATTGTTCTTGTTGGTATTGGATAACATTAAATATATTGGTATCGAATACTGTTCTTGTTGGTATTGGATAACATTAGATATATTGGTATTGAATACTGTTCTTAGTGGTATTGGATAACATTGGATAAATATTGGTTAACATTGGCTAGTAACGTGTCATGGTTGGATCCATCGTATCAGTCAGGACGGAGGTAATACTAGTTAGATATATGATAAAGAACTATCGGCAAATAGTATAATCATCGGCTACTAGCTAGGCATTGCACGTATGGTCGAGCTAGCCTTAGTGTAAGCATTGAATATACCAAGCCGATCACATATCCAACTGGTATTCCAAAACACATTGTCTATTATAGTTTTATACATTCAGTTCACCATTACATTGTTCTATCTTGATATAGTAGTTCATTTCTATTATTTGTTCTCACAGATTTCTATCTATCTTACCATGTTTATCAATATAACTGTCTATAACTGTTTTATAGTCCTTGTCATTTACTTGGGATTTCTAGATGAGATGTGCTTAAAAGTATTAGTTTTCATGTTGTATCGAATTATTCCGATTGTTAGATGAGACTTATTATATTCAGGATATGTACTTATTTGTGTTGGACATCTAGACTTGTGTGTTGTGATAACTCTACTATTTATTCAGTTTCTTCCTTTTATCTGATTCCATATCGTGCTCTATCTTACTTAGACTTGTGATTGAGATTATATAGTTAAGATGCCATATTATACCTCCGTGTGGAGATGACAGGTTATATGATTAATATTGTTTGTTGATAGATATTGTAGACGACCTATACAGCGTTCTACCGCCGATACTGTGACGTAGGCTGGACGTACCCACGTTCTCGTGCCCCTAAATAGGGTGCTGGTCGTGACAGAAAAAATGAGACTATTTCTTGTTGTTGTTTTAGATGTTATTTTGGATGGAAAAAGAGATGGGCGGTTGGTTGCCATGAAGAGAAATGTGAGACCGTTATGATGTTAAATTTCATAACACACACACACATATATGTGTGTGTATAAAAAAAAATATATACATCTGAGAGAATAGAGAAGATGTCACCCCCGGCTCTCGCTCCATGCCCTACCCCAACTATGTTTTCTTCGGCCGGCCCCGCCTAGGCCAGCGTTTCCTCCTCCCCTCGCATGGCGGCACCCTGGCCCGGCGACCCTCCACCCGACCTCATCGCTATCCTGGGTCCACAGCCCCCGACGCCTCCCCTCGCCATCTCGTCCTCGGCTCCCGGTCGCGTTCCCCCTCGCCTCCCCTTGCCGTCTTCGCGGCTCCCGACCACCCCCCTGGGCTCTCCAGCCTTCCCCCTCGCCTCCCCTTACCATCTTGTTCACGGCTCCCGGCCGCCTCCCCCTTTCGTGCTCTCCAGGTGCTTTTGTCCCCCACCGTCGACTTTCGGCCTGCCCCGATGCGTCGGGCGGGCTACCCCCTCACCACCGCCTCCTCCTCTCTGATGGCCGCAGCCTCCTCCCTCCAGCACTCCCCTCCGCTCTCCTTGGTATTGGATCCCGCGGGGAATTTCAAATTTTCGTTTTTGAATTTTGAAACTCCCGCCCATTTTCTCGCCCAAGTGCCTCGTGGCGCTATCGAGCTGCCTGGAGCCGACCAGCTATGTGCCCCTCTGCGAGTGGGCGCATACGCCTTCCCTGATGTGGATGCATACGATGGGCCCTGTGTCGTGGACACATGTACCCCCCTCCATATGGGCGCTCTCCCCGCGGGCGCATCTGGCAGCCCCAGTACCGCGGACGCATATGTCTAACCCCTCTCTACGGGCGCATATGTTGGCTCCCCGTTGGCCGTTGCGGGCTCATTCGAGACCCATCCCCTTGGCACAGCCGCCCCTTCCTCGGGCGCATATGGCAGCGCAGTAGGCGCATTTGGCCCTCCCATTTCCTCCAGTGGACGCACAAGGCCTTCCTCTGCCCTCCCCTGCGGTAGCGCATGGTGTCCATCCCGTTGGCACAGTCTGCGTTAACCCATCTCTAGGCGCATATGGCGCTCCTTCTTCTTCGGACGCATCCGGCGTATCCTCTCCTGATGGCGCTTCCGACCTTGGCTTCTTCGTTGTGTCATGACCCGCACCCAGTGAAAGGGCACGAAAAGTGAAGTACGCCCTGCCTACGCCGCAGTGTCGATAGCAGAACGCTGTCCTGAGTCACAATATTTAATACAGTCTAGAATATGCTCCGAAAGAAGAATAAATAATAAGTAACTCAATCACAAACTAAGATGGAATAGGAGAATAATCTCAAGAGAGTCACAGATATAAATAAAAGTCTAGGTGTAAACCATCAGAACAAATCTCAAGTACAACTCATAATGTCTCAAGGAAAAAGGCAATAAGATGCTAAGTCTCAGCTAGACTATGGGCAAGTCCTCAGCGACTGCTGGATCCTCCTAAGGGTCTACGTCACCAGTGTCATCTAAGCCAATGCCATAATAAGTAGGGCAGTACTCTTTATCATCACCTATAAAATTTTTAATATGCCCAATCAGGACGAAACGAGCACATATCTCTCACAATAGTTCATATCAGGATTGGACATATAAAACAAGCTATAAAAAATTATACATGAAATGTTGTAAAAAAAATCAACAAGAGAGAGAATATCAAGACTAGATATGACTATGATAAGTAGAGAAATGTAACTATCTACGTGATTTCGAGGATAAATTAGTTATGTAAACAGGTTGGGTTGCACATGGATAAACTATTGAGTTGCACATGGATACTTACTGGAGATAATTATCACATAACCAAATGCACTCTCTCTGCCCCCAATCAATACACAAGGATCAAGATATGATATGTTATTTCACATGGATAACAACTACTTTATACATAGAGCTCGTATGGTCATGAGTGTACATGAATAACATATGAGTGTACATGGATAAATATAAATACATGGAGTAAATGATGAACTCGATAAAGTACATGAACATGATATACTCGATGTATCCGAGGGGATAACATCGTATGAAAAGATCCATAGGGTACTAATCCGTGTGAACATCGTGTCAGCATCAAGTATACTAGTCTATAACAAGAGAACATATCCAAACAAGTATGAAAAGATCAGAGAATGTACTTGCCTGGCAAATCGAACTGCTGATGACGAAGTGTAGCTAAACTGGGGCAATATAAACCTATTTAAAGTATACACGTCACAACCAAGTCTAAAATATCAAAAGAAATAGCTACAATGCAAGACTACATGCTTCTAGGTCCCTTTTGGTCAAAGTCAACCCTTTGTCAACTCTGGTCAAACCTGGTCAACGCTGGTCAAACATTGGTCAACTAGTCCGTCTACTAATTTTTAGGTTATACACAAGTTTCTAGGTCATTCGGAGTTCGTTTGAGTTGAACTGGATCAAGTTTAACCCAAAGTTGACTTTTGTCAACTAGGTCAACTTGTCGGCCAATTCGACTAAACTAGGCTCAAAATGACAACCCAAATCTGTCCTAGGACTCCTATGGTTACAACCACAACTATGATCTATCCTAAAATGGGTTCTCAAGCATACAAACTATACACACATAGGTTTATATACATACACATGTATTTACAACACAAGCCTACTCTTATTTCTAACAAATGGTTGTGTGTGTGTGTGTGATACCTGCAGATTACTGAAGTGAGTCAAAACGGAGATTAAAAACATCAAAACTCAACCATGGTATGCCTCATTTTAATATACTCTTACATATAACCAAAATAGGAAAACTATATATATATATACACACATATGCTCATTTGGAAGAAATGACACATGGTTTGAAATAGTTTTAATAAATCAAAATCTGGAATTAATTCCTCTCGACCCATTATCAACACATACGCTTGCAATGGGCTTCAACGGAGTCTTACTTATATATATATATAATTACATATATACATAGCTACAAAAGAAAAGCACATGTGCTCAAAATTGATAGAAAAATATGAAATAAATCCCACAGTTGGTTCTCACAAGTCCAAAACCTCATATACATACTAAAAACTTAGATTTTGTAAGTTAAATTCCTGGAAAACAAAATATCATATTCAAACTCAAATTTGCATTTAAAGAAAAAACCCATTTTTCACACAACGACCCAAAATGAGATATACACAAATTGAACCTGCGAAACTCGGCATACACGTTGGTCTCAACCTACGTCATGCGCTCGGGTACTCACAGGTCCGAATTCGTGTCCATGTCGTGTCCACAGAATGCGTATCGAAAAACTCGATACCGCGAGTCAATGTGTACGTATGCGTGCGTTCTCACTCGATTGAGCGTCGCACACACAACAAAAAGCCCCGTGCTCGTGCACGTAGCTAGGGGGTCCTGGGGTGGGTCTAGGATATGGCAACATGGCGACACGTCATGCCGAGGCGATGCACGCAGCCCCGTACATACGCACAGCCTGCTGCGCGTGCGCCAGCGCGTGCCCTCTTGCGCGCGGTCCGGCCCTCGTGGCTCGCTCGTCGGGCCACGCCATGACTCAGGGTTGGTCCCTCGGGTAGTCTAGGTATAGTTTGATGCATCCCAGGTCCTGGAATGGGTCCTCGTCGCGTTGAGAACGCATACGAAGTCCGTTTCACCGACAAAAATCAGCCCGAGTGCATAGTGCGACTGAACGATGCACGTCGGATTTCTTCGCGCTCGCTCAACGAAAAGCCGTAAAATTTTAGGAGCATGGGGGCAGAGGTTGCCCCCACGTGCTCAAGAAATTTTAGGTGAAAATAAGGTCTGTGCATCGAGATACAACACGCTGACGGCAGGGCATGCATGGCCTCGTGCACGAGATCCGTGCACGTGCGTCCGATGCCCGAAACGCCGCTGAAAAGTCATCGATTTCAAATCCATCTTCACAAAAGTTTTTAAGAATGATATTATCTAAACATCCATGAAGACAAAATAAAAAATAGCAACTTTCTATCCTAAGCGGCATTTCGTCGAATACGTGCCGTAAAGGACCGACACGTGTCCGATACCGCTATCAAACGAAGTGAAAATCCAACCAAAATTTATGGGCAAGTCTAGGGCACCTATATGGATGCAAAAATGAAGGAAATTTCAAAATAACTATGGTAGAAAAGGGTTTACCTATTGAGTGTCAAAAACTCAATAAACGGAGTTCCTCGGTCGTCGTGTCGGTCGATTTCCCTCAAGCAATTGCCTCCGCCTCCTCCTTGGCAATGCTCTAGCAGATCCTCCTCTCCTAGACGAGTGCAACGGAGTTCGTTTGGTGAGAAACGGACTTTGGATGAAGAAAATGGAATTTTTGGAGAATGAGATCTACTAGGGTTCACTTGTGGAGGCTCAACTTCACAAATGAAAAGAGAGGAGAGGATGTACTACTGTGGGCAGCCAGGATAGGGGTCTCTAGGGTTAGGGTTTCACTTGGGCCAACTCCCTCTTAAGTAAGAATAAGGCCCAAGTCAAAAAGGCTAAAAAGGCTTACATGCAAAAGGCTTAAAAATCAATTAAAAGCCTTCTAAATTGGATCCAAGCCCTAAATAAATTCTTCTAAGTAAAAAGTAATTTCTAAGACATGGTTAGGCTCCTATATAATGTCCACTAAGGTTAAACCAGTTGCTAGCACAACACAAGTCAAAATATCTAGAAAATCACAAAATGGCCAAAATGGCTAAAATGACTAAAATACCCTTTTTATGAAAAAGTGGATGCTACAAGTCTACCCCCTTAAAATAATTTCATCCTCGAAATTAAAGACAAACTGCATGATTAAGAAAGGACAAAATTATACCTCAAGATGGGAAAAGATAGGGGTATCGTTCGCGCATCTCATCCTCTCTCTCCCAGGTGGACTCTCCTGGAGAGTGATGCCTCCAAGCTACGCGAACTAAGGGTATCGACTGGTTCCGCAACACCTTCTCCCGTCGATCCAGAATCTCCATAGGCTGTTCTGGATAACTGAGAGTAGGGCCCACCTCAATCTCGGAATGGTCTAGTACATGGCTAGGATCTGCCATATACCGTCTCAACTGCGATACATGAAATACATTGTGGACTCCCGCTAAAGAAGGGGGCAAGTCCAGTCTGTAAGACACATCTCCGACCCTTCCGCTGATAACGAAAGGTCCGACATAGCGTGGGCTAAGCTTCCCTCCTCCACCGAAACAAATAGTGCCTCGAGTCGGTGAAATCCTCAAGAATACCATATCACCAACCTAGCACAAGCATGGTCTCAATAAACTAAAAAAATCACACAATCAATAAAAGCACAAACAACAAGATTCTACTCCTAAGTCTAAGCTATACCTCAAACTGTAAAGGTCTCCGGTGGCTGTCGGCCCAATGCCGCTGTCTGTCCCGCGCCACGCGAAGTCGATCTCTGATGAGCTTTACCTTCTCAGCTGCGTCAACAACCATCTCAGGTCCCAATAAAGCTCGCTCTCCAACATCATCCCAAGACAAGGGAGTACGACATCTACGCCCGTACAATGCCTCAAATGGTGACATACCAATGCTGGCCTGGTAACTGTTGTTGTATGCAAACTCTACCAAGTGCAGGTGATCCTTCCATGATCCTCCAAAATCTAGTACACAAGTCTACAGCATGTCCTCGAGAGTCTGAATAGTCCTCTCCTACTATCCGTCCGCCTGAGGGTGGTATGCAGTATTGAATTTGAGCTGAGTGCCCAAACTAGTCTGTAGACTCCGCCAGAAATGGAAAGTAAAGCGACTATCCCGATCCGAGACAATGCTCACCGGAACTCTATGTATCCTGACAATCTGTCGCATATACAACTCCGCTAGCTTCTCAGTAGACATCCCCACTTTGAATGGCAAAAAGTGGACTAATTTAGTCAACCTATCCACGATGACCCAAACCGTATCTTTCCCTCCTGGTGAACGCGGCAATCCAGAAACAAAATCCATCGTGATGTGCTTCCACTTCCACTTCCACTCTGAAATGGGCAATGGCTGCAACAGTCCTCCTGGCCTCTGCCTCTCTGCCTTAACCTGCTGACAGACTAGACACCTGGCTACGAAGCGTGCTACCTCCCGCTTCAACCCATACCACCATATATGCTCTTTCAAATCTCTATACATCTTGTTGGCACCTGGATGCATAGTATACTGAGAGCAATGGGCCTCCTGCATAATCTGCTCCCGAAGCTCTCAGCTAGGCACATACAGTCTGGAACCGAACCTCAATGTGCCGTCCTCCGTAATGACGAACTCCTCATCCGCCAATCCTGCTCGAACCTGCTCTCGGATACACCGCAAAGTAACATCGTCGAACTAAGCTGACTTGATCCTCTCTATCAAGTCTGACTGAATCTGAAGGCCCCACATCTGCATCTGAACTCCGGGCACGATCATCTCGATCCCCAAGCTCTCCAAATCTGCTAATAAGTGACGATCCATCGTCAAGCACATAGCTAACGGATACCTACTCAAGGCATCGGCAACCACGTTAGCCTTCCCTTGATGGTACTGCAATGAAATATTGAAGTCCTTTATCTGCTCCAACCATCTGTGCTACCTCATATTGAGCTCTTTCTGTGTAAATACATACTTCAAGCTCTTATGGTCTGTGAAGATCTCCACACGCTCTCCGTATAGATAGTGCTTCCACAGCTTTAGAGCAAAGATAAATGTCGCCAACTCCAAATCATGGGTAGGGTAGTTCTTCTCATGCGGACGTAACTGCCTGGATGCATAGGCAATCACCTTCTCATGCTGCTGCAAGACACAACCCAAACCCTTCCCTGAGGCGTCACTGTAGATAGTGAACCCGCCTGATCCTGATGGCAATATTAAAATCGGGGATGTCGTCAGTCGCTTCTTCAGCTCATCAAAAGCAACCTGACACTCCTCTGACCAGCCAAACTCTGTATCCTTCCGGGTCAGCCTAGTCAATGGCTCTGCAATCCGAAAGAAATCCTGAACAAACCTTCTGTAGTATCCTGCCAATCCCAGAAAGCTCCTGATCTCTGCAACTGAACTCGGTGCTGTCCATGCCTCAACTGCTCTGATCTTTTTCGGGTCGACTGAGATCCCATCTCCGATCACCACATGACCTAGGAAATCAACTCGATCCAAGAAGAACTCACATTTCGAGAGCTTGCCGTAAAGCTGCTCCTTCCTGAGAGTCTCCAGAACCACTCTCAAATGCTCCTCATGATCCTCCGGGATCTTCGAATACACCAAAATATCGTCGATGAACACCACCACAAACTTGTCCAAGTACTGGTGGAACACCTTGTTTATCAAGTTCATGAACACCGTCGGGGCATTAGTTAACCCAAACGGTATTACCATGAACTCAAACTGGCCATACCGAGTTCTGAAAGCTGTCTTCGGAATATCCTCCTTCTTCACCTTCACCTGATGATAGCCTGACCTCAGATCAATTTTGGATAATACCTTCGCTCTGCTCAGTTGATCGAACAAGTCATCGATCCTCTGCAGCGGGTACTTGTTCTTAATCGTGAGGCTGTTGAGGGCCCTGTAGTCGATACACATCCGTACCGTCCCATCCTTCTTTGGTACAAAGAGTACTGGCGCACCCCACGGTGAAGAACTCGATCGGATGAAGCCCTTATCCTGCAACTCATCCACCTGCTTCTTCAACTCCACAAGCTCATTGTTGTTCACTCTATAGACATGCTGAGATATCGGCTCTGTGTCGGGTACCAAGTCTATAGAGAACTCCACATCCCTGTCCGGAGGCAACCCTAGCAACTCCTCCGGAAACACATCCATAAACTCAACTATCAGGGGATGTGGCACGCTCTGTTCCTCTGCTGAAACTTTGCAAAAAACTCCGCTGCTCTGCTCTGACTCCCACCTGGTGAACCGAACTCTGGCTCTCCTGGTATACTGAAAAGAACTCTACCACCGTGACAATCTATACTGGCATGGTGCCTGCTCAACCAATCCATACCGAGTACAATATCGTAGTTCGGTAATGGCATTACGAGCAAACTTACATCTAATTCTCGGCCTCCCAAAACTACTCTTCGATCCTTGCAAACATCACGGACAAGGATAATACCACCCCCAGTCGTGATCTTACAAGTCCTAGGCAAAGGTTCAGAAGAAAGCTGGTGTCTAATGGCAAATGATACAGACACAAAGCTATGGGAAGCACCCGAATCAAATAATGCGAATGCGAAAAAAGAGTCGATAAGAACAGAACCTGCTATCAGATCGCCTACTGCCTCGGTATCCTCCGCTGCCATGGTTAAAGCTTGCCCCTGCTGGCCTCCTCTAGTCTGCTGCTGGTGCTGGATAAACTTCTACTGCTGAGTCGACAATGGTCCCCTCTGCTACTCCACTGGAGCCTTGGTTTCTGCTCCCTGTCCTTTACGCCCGAAAGCCTCAGGACACTCCCTCAACTGATGCTCCGATGAACCGCGGAGTAGGTACTTGCCTAGCCTCTTCCTGTACTCTTTCCACCTATGCCCTGGCTTCCTGCAGAAGTCACAAATAGTGGCCTGCTGCTATCTCGGTGCCTGCTGACCCTGTCTCTGCTGTGCCTGCTGAAACGGCCTATGCTACTGCTGGAAAGGCCTCTGCTGATGCTGCTACTAAAAATAGGGCTTCTTGGCCGATCCTCCACTGCCTCTGACTGCATGTGAATTACGACCTCGCTTCTGCTTCAGCTCCAGATCATCCTCTGCTGCCATGGCTCCCATCAAAATATCCTCAAATGTAGCATTCCTGTTGCTCTTGGTTAAGGACTTGACTTCCTTAACCAAGCCCTTCCTGAATCTCCTAGCCTTTGCTGTCTCACTAAGGCCCTCCATAAATCTGCCCAGGCGGCAGAACTCCCCGGCGTACTCCTCTACTATCGGGTTCCCCTGAACCAGGTTCTCAAACAGCATCTCCAACGCGCCAAGTGCAGTGTCGGGGAAGAACTTCTCCTTGAAAAGCTTCTTAAAAGCCTCCCAAGTTTGCCCCGTAGTACCAACCCTGGGGTCGGTCTGGTACCAAGTGCGGGGAAGGTCCTGCATCATGCTGCCCGCTGTTTCTACCTGGAGTCTAGCCGGTATCTCTGCGAGACGAAAAATATCCTCTATGTGCTCGATCCAGTCATCCGCGTAAAGGATACCCTCCGCACCCTTGAAGTCTCGCGACCTTATCTTCTGGAAATCCTGAATACTTGGAGGCCTCGACTGGTATGGCTGGATCTGCCCTTCTTGGGGTTGGGCAGTCACCTTCTCCACTGCCACCATCGCTAACTGGTGGGCATTATCAATGCCCTGCCTCATGTCCTCTGCCTGGCATCGCTACGTCTCCATCATCTGCTGTATGAAGGCGAAACACTGTGCCACATCAACTGTCCCCTGGGGCGGTGGTGGTAGCATCCCCTGAACTCCTGGGGTAGTCCTCGGAACTGGTGGAGGAGCACCCCCAAAAGTTACAGACGGGCCCACCTGAGCTGGAACAAGAGGCACTGTAGTCCCTGGGTCCTACTGAGTCGGACGAGAAGTAGCAGACCTCTCAGTAGTATCCTTAAGACCAGAGCGCTGCGATCATGTCTCCACCATCCTGAAGACAGATCAAACAAGGAATCAATTACTGAAAAAGAAGCGAAATCACCAAAGGAGGACAGTTGTTTTCAAAAGGAGACAATTAACAGCAAGAATTTGATAAGAGTTTTTCTAACGTGATTGAGTACCTTAACTTATATCTTATATCGTACTGCAGGCTGTAATGATACTCTAGTTCGAGTACCACTACGAAATCATACTAGTTGTGATTGGAGACCTGCATGGGCCACCAATAAAAACGTGTCACAACCCGCACCCAGTGAAAGGGCACGAGAAGTGAAGTACGCCCAGCCTATGCCGCAGTGTCGGCGGTAGAACGTTGTCCTGAGTCATAATATTTAATACAATTTAGAATATGCTCCGAATGGAGAATAAATAATAAGTAACGCAATCACAAACTAAGATAGAATAGGAGAATAATCTCAAGAGAGTCACATATATAAATAAAAGTCTAGGTGTAAACCATCAGAACAAATCTCAAGTACAACTCATAATGTCTCAAGGAAAAAGATAATAAGATGCTAAGTCTCAGCTAGACTATGGGCAAGTCCACAGCAACTGCTGGATCCTCCTGAGGGTCCACGTTACCAGTGTCAACTAAGCCAATGCCATAATAAGTAGGGCAGTACTCTTCATCATCACCTGTAAAATTTTCAACATGCCCAATCCGGACGGAACGAGCACATATCTCTCACAACAGTTCATATCAGGATTAGATATATAAAGTGTCACGACCCGCACCCTGTATAGGGGCACGAGAAGTGGGTACGTCCAGCCTACGCCGCAGTGTCGGCGGTAGAACGCTGTCCTAGGTCAATCATCTAACAATATAAAAGTACCTGTGCAGTATATACTCTCCGAATGGAGGTGACATAATAGAATACAATCTCAATCACATCTAGGGTAGAAGAATGAAAGATAGATAGATAGACAGTAACTCAAAGAGAACAGTACAATAGATGAAATAGGTCTAAGTTTCTATAATAACATAACATCCAGAATGTCAACCCAATATACAAAATAAGTCTAAGGGTCTATACATCTCAACATCTCAAAATACAACTCAGAATGTGAGACAAAATAATAATATAGAAATGACTGTCTAGCTAAACTAGCCTAGACTACTGGGGCAACATCCTCAGCTGCAGGTGGATCCTGCTGAGGGTCCACAACATAAGTGTCATCTAGTCCTGCTCCATAATAGGTAGACACCAGGGCCTCATCCTCATCCTCATCCTCTGTAATATTTTTAACAGGTCCAGTCAGGACAGGAACGAGCACAATACATCTCACGCAGTGCATAGTATGATAGAAAATATAAAGCATGTAATAGAGTAAAATACAGAAAATGCTGAAAGGAAATATATGCTGTAAAAGAGATAGTTGTAAAGGAAATATCTACTGTATATAGAGAACTGTAAGTGTCTAGTGATGTAGAGTACAAGATAGGCATGTGAATGGCTAGAATTTATACATGATTATACTACTGAGTTTATACATGATTACACTACTTTGGAATTATTCACATGTCTACTTCTACTCCCCCGTTTTCCCAATCAATACACAAGGATCCATTCAAGTTATATTAAGATTCGTAATAAGCCCATAAATGGGGGATTCATGAGAGGCTCTGTGAACATGAGAGTACATGAGTCACAAGCGATTCGTGAATCTATGGAAGCATAGAGATACATGATGATTCGTGAAACGCACAAACATGCTGTATCTGATGCTCCTGAGGGGGATAACATCTCATAAAAAGATCCATATAGTACCAATCTGTGATAACCATCGTATCAGCATCAAGTAAAGTAATCTAGAGCAAGAATATAAATCGTGACAAGTATGAAACGGTCAGAGAATGTACTCGCCTGATAACTGAATGTCTGAAGAGGATATACTGCCTGAGAAGAGGTGTATGGCTCCTAATCAGAGCAATACAAGTCACAATGTATCAACAATGGTAAAAATAGAGTATACAATGCATACTACATGATTCTAGGTCAATCTGGTCAAAAGTCAACTCTTGGTCAACTCTGGTCAACTCTAAAGTCAAACTAGGTCACAGGAAGTCATACTAGGTCACAGAAAATCAAACTAAGTCAAATAAGGTCAAACAAGGTCAAACAAGGTCAAACTAGTCTAATCTAGGTTAAAGTCAACTAGTCCTTCTATGTTCATCTAAGCCATCTCTAGGTCAATTAGGTCATGGTTGACCTATAGTTGACTTTGGTCAATACTGGTCAATTATCTAGTCAAACTAGGTCTACTAGTCAAGTTAGGTCAAACATGGTCAGACTAGTTAAACTAGTCATTTTAGGTTAATCCTAGTCAATTCTAGGTTAATTAGGTCAAGTTTAACCTAAGGTTGACTTTGGTCAACTCTAGTCAAACACGGTTCAACTAGTTAGGTCATGGGTCATTAGGTCAATTAGGGTTAGCCCCTAATGGCCATAGGCTTATGTCTATAACCCATAGGCCAGTAACTTATAGGTTCTATGTAAACCTATATCTAAAAAGTATAGTATCACATATATATACATAACTATATATATATATATATATATATATATATATATATATATATATATATATATATATATATATATATATAGATATATATATATATAAAAAATATATATATATATATATATATATTTTTATATATATATATCTATATATATATATATATATATATATATATATATATATATATAAAAAAAAATATATATATATATATATATATATACATTTTTTTATATCAAAATATATATATATATATATATATATATATATATATATATATATATATATATATATATATATATACTAATATATACCATATATATATATATATCTACATAACCTATATAGAGAGAGAGATGTGAGAGAGTGAGAGAGATAGAGAGTGAACAAGAGAGAGATATGGGAGTTTGTGTGTGGGGTGTGTTCTCTGATTTCTGGAACCACACACACACACACAATACATACATAAATATATACACACACCCACACTTACCTATACATACACATATATACACTCACATACACATACACATATACCCACACACTCATATACATATATACATATATATACAATATATATACACACAATTTTACATATATTTATACATAAAAATTAGTCTGAAAATGGATTACAAAATCTGGAAAAATACCAATATCTGAACCCCAGTGCACTGTGCACTCGATCAATGGGTAAACCCAAATCCGAGTCAAAAATGACCTAAGGCCCGAAACCCAAGGTTGGTAATCGTGTCCCACAGTGTCCCCTAGCATCTAGGGTGCCTGGCACAAAGTCTAGACACGACACGACGTGTCAACCCTCTAAAAACCTAAACAGGTAAACACTAACACACACAAGCAAACACTGCATCGTGCACGTATGCACCTAGCTCTAGGACACGACACACGCACACACGTGTCTCGTGGTCGTGTAAGAAGGTACGCCTGGGGGTTGTCCACGTGTCCAAGTGCCTGCCCCATGTCCACGTCACGCCAGGACGCGATATGAGGTCCGTATCAGTCGAAAAAACTCGACTGATACACGTGGTTTGGCACCGCGTCGTGCAGCGGTACACGTGTCTCGTGGACACGACACGAGTCACGTGGGGCCTCGTGGTCATGTCCACGTGTAGCCCACGTGTTGGGCTACACACTCGTGTCACCACGAGGTGTCCATGTGGTGTCTAGATACGACATGAAGGCCATGGCCAAGTGAAAAACTGGGTCTGTGCGTGCAGTCTGTGACCCGTGCGAGTGCGATTTCTCACTCGACACGACACGATGTGACACGAAACTTTGGGGGCATGTCGCAGATATTGCCCCCGTGTCCATGTCAAATTTTACGTGTCCTAGTGCTTTGTGCAGTGAGCACGAACAACGTAGTAGCAGGGCACTGTTCGTGTGCATCGTGCAGCGAGTTCGTGTCCGTTTTGGACACGAACACGACTCGGATTCGTGCTCAGTAAGTTAGGGTTAGGGTTAGCAAGGTTAGGGCTACCTGAAAATGCAATTTGTTCTACATTTTACAGAAGTCAAAATCTTTGGGGCAATTCATCAAACATAGTTTTATAACGTAGGATACGTGTCCGATACGGACACCAAACCAAACCTACTTCCTACCAAACTTGACCCACAGTTAGGGTATACCTATATGCATGCATTTATGAAGAGAAATCACAGTATTAACAAGGTTTGAGGGTAATTACCTATTGAGTGAAAACTCAATGAAAAGCCTAGAATAGGGGGGGTGTCCACTTCTCTTGGTGATGTCCTAGCCTTGTGAAACTTTGATTGCTAGCCTCCCTTAGCACCTTTGATGTTGTAGGGTCTCAATGGAAAAGACTAGAGGTGATTTGGATCAAAAATGATCAAGTTATGGTCTTGTGAAGGAATGGGAATTTCAAGGTTTAATGAAATGTAAAAGGGTATGTAAATGAGATGGGTAGTGACTAAATAGGATGGGGGAGGGGTGCCCTATGGCCGGCCAAGACAAGGGGGGTGTCCTTGGGTTGCTTCCAAGTTAAGGAAGGTTGACTTCTATGTAAAGGTAGCTTAGATCTTTAGGTTTTCAAGAAATATCACAAAAGTAAATATCTAGATATTTTCTATACTTTGACTAACATGTAAATATCTAACCCCTTAGTTTCTAGGTTAGTAACTAACCTCTAGATTAGGGTAAACTAGGTTAGGGGCTCTCATGACACTTAACAATAATTAAATAATAATAAAAACACATAAATACAAATAATTCCAGATAAATCCTAGAAAATTACCAAAATACCCTTTAGGCTAAAAAGTGCTAAAATGGTATCCTAATCACTTGGTTAGGCTTACATGGTCCTGGTAGTCTCTAGGTTATGAAATCTCTAGGGTTTACACTAGGGTTATACTAGTAAAATCACAAAGTCATAAGTCATGACTTAGAAAATAGTTTTAATTAACTAAAAATCACCAAAAATCATATCATGACTAAAATACCATTAATAAATAATAAAAATAATAAATTTTCAAAATACCCCAATTTTAGAAAATTGGGTGTTACAAGTTTACCCTCCTTAAAATAATTTCGTCCTCGAAATTAAGATGGTCGTACTCCTCCTAGGTCAAACCTCCAACAATCAGGGTCGAAGCTACTACCTAGCAACATACAAGGTCAATAAGTAAAATATGGGTAGTAGACCTATACTAGGTCATGTCCAAAATTGGCTGGCAGTTTAGGTCAAAAGGTGTCCTTAATTTAAATCGAAATCAAAAAGTAACTCCATGGGGTAACTCAGGATGGAGTCTCGGGTCAGGAAAATCGTACTAAGCAAATAAAGCACGCGATGGTATGCCTGAGTGGGACACTAAGGTCATAGGTGTAGAGTGTCATGTCTAGGTCATGTATGTGAAGTTAGTTTTGAGAAAACAACTAGTCTTGTGCTCCTAATTTAAAAGTCACGGTAATGTGCCTATGATGATCATAATTTAGAGTGGGAAAGGTCTATGGCCTAAATTGAACCGGAATTTGTGATACAATAGTAGTATAAGGGGCAGGTTAAGTGGGGCAGTCCTGGTCATAGGTATAGACTGGGAAGATAAGGAAACAATAAATCACAGGGCTAAAAGGGTTACCATTCTATGGCCAGAGCTACTCTATCAATTCTAAGTCAAAAAGGCATAGCACATACATTAATTCATTTAAGGAAAATTTCTTGACAAAAGAAGTTACTCAAAGAATTATATTAACAACTAAACCTACTCCTACTCCTACTCCTAAGTAAGAAATGAAGAAACAAACAAGCAATCAACAAAAATCAGAAAGGAGCAGATGGAATTGGATTTTAAGATAGATATAATGAAGTAAGGTGGGAATGGGATTAGAAGAACAGAACCTGCAAGCACATCGCCAACTGCCTGAGCATCCTCAACTGTCATGGCGTAAGCTCGCCCCTGCTAGCCTCTTCCAGCCTGTTGCTGAAACTGCATAAATCTCTGTTGCTGTGGCGGTAACAGTCCCCTCTGCTGACCTACCGGAGCCTTGGCTCCTGCTCCTGGTGCTGCTTCCTGTGCTACTCTGCCTATGTACTGGAAATACTCCCTCAGCTGGTGGTCCGCTGCCCCATATAGTAGGCACCAGCCCAGCCTCTTCCTGCACTCTTCCCATCCATGTCCCGACTTCTTACAATAGGGACAACTGGTAGTCTGCTGTCTTGGGGCTGTTGTTGCTGCCCTCGACTGCTGATACTGCTGTGGCTGCCTTTGCTACTGGTGCTGATAGTGAGGCCTCTTGGTCTGACCTCCACTGCTGCCGGCTCATTGAGTGTCGCGGCCCCTCTTGAGCTTCAGCTCAAGATCATCCTCAGCTGCCATCGCTCCTGCCAGAATCTCCTCAAAAGTGGCATTCCTGTCACTCTTGGTCAAGGACTTGACCTCCTTGACCAAGCCCTTCCTAAACCTCCCCGCCTTCGCTGTCTCGCTAAGGCCCTCTACAAATCTGCTCAACCGGTAAAACTCATCGAAATACTCCTCTACAGTCTGGTTCCCCTGAACCAGGTTCTCGAACTGGGTCTCCAAGGCACCGACTGCCTGATCCGAGAAAAACTTCCCCTTGAAGAGCTCCTTGAAAGCTCCCCATGTCTGTCCTGGAGTGCCTACTCTCGGGTCCATCTGATACCAGGTACGGGCAAGATCCCGCATCTGGCTGGCTGCTGCCTCTATCTGGAGTCCGGCTGGTATCTCCGCCAGTCGAAAAATCTCCTCAATGTGCTCAATCCAGTCATCAGCATAAAGAATCCCCTCTATCCCCAAGAAGTCCCTGGGGTTCATCTTCTTGAACTCCTGAATGCCCAGAATCCTCTGCTGCTGTGGCTGTCCCGATCCTCCCTGTGGCTGGACAGTCAACCTCTCCACCGTTGCTCTAGCCAGCTGATGGACCTCATCTATGCCCCTGGTAAACTTCGTCATCTGACGCTGCTGCTGGGCCTGCTGCGTCTCTAGGAAATGCTGGAAGTATGCAAACATCTGTGCAGCATCTACTAATCCAGATGGCATCGACGGTTGGAACTGCGGCTGGTGCTGCTGAAACTGTGGCTGACGAAACTGTAGAGGAGGCATGTCTGGGGTAGCTGGGATGGTCCCCCGAATAGATAGAGGTGCACCCCCAAATGTGGCAGAAGCTCCCACATGAGCTGGAGTAAGGGGAGCTGTGGTCCCTGGGTCCTGGTGAGCTGGACGAGAGGTGGCAGACCTCTCAGTGGTGTCACCTGGACCGAGATGCTGTGATCGTGTCTCCACCATCCTGAAGACAGATCAACAAGGAAGTCAATAATGGTACAAGGATGCTAGTATCAAGAAGGACAATATGAAATAGATTATACAGATTTGAACAAAAGTCAGTAGGTTCAAATCCATGGAAATTTTCCTAATTGTGATTGAGTATCCACTCTCTCTAAGCCTATTCCTCAAATCCTATCACAGGCTGTAGTGATACTCTAGTTCGAGTACCACTACATAAACTCGACCTGCATGGGCCTCCACTAAAAACGTGTCATGACCCACACCCTGTATAGGGGCACGAGAAGTGGGTACGTCCAGCCTACGCCGTAATGTCGACGGTAGAACGCTGTCCTAGGTCAATCATCTAACAATATAAAAGTACCTGTGCAGTATATACTCTCCGAATGGAGGTGACATAACAGAATACAATCTCAATCACATCTAGGGTAGAAGAATGAAAGATAGATAGATAGACAGTAACTCAAAGAGAACAGTACAATAGATGAAATAGGTCTAAGTGTCTACGATAACATAACATCCAGAATGTCAACCCAATATACAAAATAAGTCTAAGGGTCTATACATCTCAATATCTCAAAATACAACTCAGAATGTGAGACAAAATAATAATATAGAAATGACTGTCTAGCTAAACTAGCCTAGACTACTGGGGCAACATCCTCAGCTGCAGGTGGATCCTGCTGAGGGTCCACAACATAAGTGTCATCTAGTCCTGCTCCATAATAGGTAGACACCAGGGCCTCATCCTCTGTAATATTTTCAACAGGTCCAGTCAGGACAGGAACGAGCACAATACATCTCACGCAGTGCATAGTATGATAGAAAATATAAAGCATGCAATAGAGTAAAATACAGGAAATGCTGAAAGGAAATATACGCTGTAAAGGAGATAGCTGTAAAGGAAATATCTACTGTATATAGAGAACTGTAAGTGTCTAGTGATGTAGAGTACAAGATAGGCATGTGAATGGCTAGAATTTATACATGATTACACTACTGAGTTTATACATGATTACACTACTTTAGAATTATTCACATGTCTACTTCTACTCCCCCGTTTCTCCAATCAATACACAAGGATCCATTCAAGTTATGTTAAGATTCGTGATAAGCCCATAAATAGGAGATTTATGAGAGGCTCTGTGAACATGAGAGTACATGATTTACAAGCGATTCGTGAATCTATGGAAGCATAGAGATACATGATGATTCGTGAAACGCACAAACATGCTGTATCTGATGCTCCCGAGGGGGATAACATCTCATGAAAAGATCTATATAGTAACAATCCGTGATAACCATCGTGTCAGCATCAAGTAAAGTAATCTAGAGCAAGAATATAAATTCTGGCAAGTATGAAACGGTCAGAGAATGTACTCGCCTGATAACTGAATGTCTGAAGAGGATATACTGCCTGAGGAGAGGTGTATGGCTCCTAATCAGAGCAATACAAGTCATAATGTATCCACAATGGTAAAAATAGAGTATACAATGCATACTACATGATTCTAGGTCAATCTGGTCAAAAGTCAACTCTTGGTCAACTCTGGTCAACTCTAAAGTCAAACTAGGTCACATGAAGTTATATTAGGTCACAGAAAATCAAACTAAGTCAAATAAGGTCAAACAAGGTCAAACAAGGTCAAAGTAGTCTAATCTAGGTTAAAGTCAACTAGTCCTTCTATGTTCATCTAAGCCATCTCTAGGTCAATTAGGTCATGGTTGACCTATAGTTGACTTTGGTCAACAATGGTCAATTATCTAGTCAAACTAGGTCTAGTAGTCAAGTTAGGTCAAACATGGTCAGACTAGTTAAACTAGTCATTTTAGGTTAATCCTAGTCAATTCTAGGTTAATTAGGTCAAGTTTGACCTAAGGTTAACTTTGGTCAACTCTAGTCAAACAAGGGTCAACTAGTTAGGTCATGGGTCATTAGGTCAATTAGGGTTAGCCCTTAATGGCCATAGGCTAATGTCTATAACCCATAGGCCAGTAACTTATAGGTTCTTTGTAAACCTATATCTAAAAAGTATAGTATCACATATATATACATAACTATATATATATATATATATATATATATATATATATATTTTATTATTATTATTATATATATATATATATATATATATTTTATATATATATATATATATATATATATATATATATATATATATATATATATTTTTATATCAAAATATATATATACTAATATATATATATATATATATATATATATATATATATATATATATATATATATATATATATATATATATATATATATATATATAATATAAATATATATATATATATATATATATATATATATATATATATATATATATATATATATATATATATATATATATATATAGTTATGTATATATATGTGATACTATACTTTTTAGATATAGGTTTACAAAGAACCTATAAGTTACATATATATATATATATATATATATATATATATATATATATATATATATATATGTATATATAGAGAGAGAGAGAGAGAGAGAGAGAGAAATATATATATATATATATATATATATATATATATATATATATATATATATATATATATATATATATATAGAGAGAGAGAGAGAGAGAGAACAATAGAGAGAGATGTGAGAGAGTGGGAGAGATAGAGAGTGAACAAGAGAGAGATATGGGAGTGTGTGTGTTGGGTGTGTTCTCTGATTTCTGGAACCAGACACTCACACACACAATACATACATAAATATATACACATACCCACACATACCTATATATACACATATATACACTCATATACACATACACATATACCCACACACTCATATACGTATATACATATATATATATACAATATATATACACAATTTTACATATATTTATACATAAAAATCAGTTTGAAAATGGATTACAAAATCTGGAAAAATACCAATATCTGAACCCAGTGCACTGTGCACTCAATCAATGGGTAAACCCAAATCCGAGTCAAAAATGACCTAAGGCCCGAAACCCAAGGTTGGTAATTGTGTCCCACAGTGTCCCCTAGCATCTAGGGTGCCTGACACAAAGTCTAGACACGACACGACGTGTCCAACCCTCTAAAAACCTAAACAGGTAAACACTGACACACACACACGCAAATACTGCGTCGTGCACGTGTGCACCTAGCTCTAGGACACGACACACGCACACACGTGTCTCGTGGTCGTGCAAGAAGGTGCGCCTGGGGGTTGTGCACATGTCCAAGTGCCTGCCTCGTGTCCACGTCTCTCCAGGACACGACACGAGGTCCGTATCAGTCGAGAAAACTCGACTGATACAAGCGGTTTGGCACCGCGTCGTGCAGCGGTGCACGTGTCTCGTGGACACGACACGAGCCACGTGGGGCCTCGTGGTCATGTCCAAGTGTAGCCCACGTTTTGGGCTACATACTCGTGTCACCACGAGGTGTCCACGTGGTGTCTAGACACGACACGAAGGCCTTGTCCAAGTGAAAAACCGGGTCTGTGCGTGCAGTCTGTGACCCGTGCGAGTGCGATTTCTCACTCGACACAACACGGCGTGACACGAAACTTTGGAGGCATGTTCGCAGACATTACCCCCATGTCCATGTCAAATTTTACGTATCCTAGTGCTCTGTGCAATGAGCACGAACAGCGTGTGTCACGACCCGCTCCTAATTTTGGGATACGAGTACGTGGCCAAGTCCAGCCTACGCTACAGCATCGGCGGTAGTACGCTGTCTATATAACAATGGTCCACAATAAGCACAACACGCATATATATCATCCACAACTAAGCCAGCAAAAATCACTAAAATATCCAATAGTCTCAATATTATAAATATGAAAAATCTACTACAACTCAGAAAGTCTCGAGAACAAACCCGGATAGCCGAAAATAAAATAGATAACTAACTCCATAACTATAACTACTAACTAATGCGAATCCATAAGGAAGAAAATATGCTAATTTGCATCAGTGCTGGAACCGGGTATGCCAGTGACGTCAGGGTCGCTAACATACTCACCGTAGACCTCGGGGCAAATCTCTTCGTCTAAAGCTAAAAAATAGTTATCCAGTCAGGATTGGAGCAAGATCACCATAATACTACATTACACAATATAGTATACAAGCATGAAGGAAAGATAAAAAGAATTTAATTGAAGATAAGTATAGGCATGACATTGTATGATAAGAAAGTACCTTTGAGACGTGATAACAATATGAAGGTAGACTTTGACATACCACTAAGACATGATGACAATAAGAAGGTAGACTTGACGAAAGAAGAACAATAGACGACAGGGCAACAATAATTAAGTCACGTGTACTGTGTGTTTTAGAATACCAACTTTCAGCATGTAGACGGCTTGAGATATCCGTCAGTCATACGTGTAGTGCATGACTGATATTATGCAATCAATGTATAGGGAGTCTGTATTCAATTCGTTGACCACATGCTTACTTGTTGTATTCCCCCGCCCGTCTCACTCACAATACATGTCCACTACGATAAACATTAGCAATACGATAAACTGTAATCAATAGAAAACAATGAGTAAGTTATGAACATGTATGTATATCCAACCAATTCTGACTCTCGTGCACAATAGTAATAATGACAATCATGAACCATAATGGAGTAATAGTAAAAAGACGACACGAAGATACATGCAGTATAAAATAAAGAAAACATAGGTCATAGTGATACTTGCCTGCTCCGATGATGATAAAGTCACAAGTCAAGACGTCGTAGCCCGATCTACCCCGACACAAAAACAATCGCAAGTTAGATCAACGATTCCCACTCTAAAAATCCTAGAAAGTGGCTAATGGGTTAAATCAATTAATACTATTCTAATCTTGGAATAAATTATGTAAAATCCTATTTTAACCTATTTAATTCTGAAATAACAATCTACACACAAATATTTGGCCAAAGAAATTTACGGTTCCAAATTTGGGACTTGTGGCACGCAAATCGAGACATACTGTTGACTAACTAGTCAAACATTATGAATTCATAGTTGAGTGTGCAACATGATAGATTTTAGCGTCATGAGTGCACTGGAATCGATCGTGCCACAAAATCATGATTTGGTCAAAAGTTATCGCCATTATGGCTAACCATGACCAAATCGATGAACCGTTGACCAAATCTGAGTTTTATGAATAAAATAAAATAATAGATGAAACTATGAATTTCTGGAAAAATTATATGTTGTAGAGCTCAGTGTCAGATTTCCAAAACTTCAAACGGATCACAAAACGGAGTTCGAGATCGCTCGAAATCTCGAAAACCGTGCGATGTGTTAATTTTTGGACAACCGACACTCAAATAATTATTCAGAATTTCGAGATCAAAAGACCAAAAAATAAATTATATATTAAGAAACATAACCTCAATACGCTTCTAACAAAAAAAATGGCGCACAAAAAGGACGTCTGGATCAACGGCAAACCCTCCGCGAAGTCGAAGAATCCCTATTGAACTCTTCCACAAAAAAACTGCTGAATTTTAGGGTTTTCGGAAAACAATAAACTATATACTATATGTATAGAAATTTTTAAGTCGGTGGCTGCAAGAGTCGGCTGGCTAAGGGGGACACGTGTCAACATCCTGCGCGTCCTGCCCAGATCCAACGGCTGTGGATTGGGGCGGCTTGGCATGACGGCTCCGAGCTTGACTCGGATTACCAATCCGGCTCGGAGACCGAGCTCCCCCGCCCCCCTTTCACTGCCACGTGGGCCCGCCCTCCCTGCTTCAGCGGCTGACGGGTGGGCCCCCGGCTGCTGACTGGGTAAATACATATTAGGAAATGAGTAATGCTACAGTTACAACCAAATGCCTACAACCCTCTTACAACCTTCACCTATTGCTGACATGTGGACCATGACCCACATGTCAGCACATGGATGAATGGTTGTAAAAGGGTTGTAAGCATTTGGTAGTAGACTTATCATTATTCTTAGGAAATAGAGTTTTAATTACTGAAAAATTAAATAAAAATTAAGAAAAATCCTAAAAATTCCAAATAAATCCCAGAAAATTCCTAAAAATTCCTAGAAACATATAGAAAATATTTTAAGGGTTCTAGAGCCCAAATAAATTATTTGACCTCAAAAATACCCTCGGGTGCTCTCACAGTAAATCCTAGAAGCTTAGAAAATTAATAAAATTATATATAAAATTCTCTAAAAATCTCCATAAAATCCTGAAAATTCTAAAATGGTGAGATAATATACTAGGGAGTATCTAGGGGCCCTAGAGACTATATACAACATAATTTTCTTATATCTAACCTATAGGCTTAGGCAAAAATCTTACGATCCCAAATCAACATCCTAGTTAATAATTGATTCTAACTAAAATAAACATAAAAAAAATCTCCAAAATAGAAAATAAATTCTAGGAACCCAAATGCTACAAACTATCCCCTTTAAAAGATTTTTGTCCTCAAAAGTCAAAACATCATAAATAGTATAGTATAATACCTAACTCTTACAAGCAATAATTTCTTAAGCTAAGTCACAGAGAGATAATGGCTAGGAACATAAGGAAACTAACAACTAACTAAGCATGCATACCAATTAAAACTAAAGAAGGCTTTCAAGGAAACATATTTAAGTTACCTATGTCTTGGGGTTGAGTCACAGCCACAAATGCTTGTCCTTGACGTTGTACTCCTCCAAACTGTTGTTGCGAAACTGGCTTATGAGCTGGTGCTGTGGGGCATTCTTGCACTTGGTGGTCTGGTGATCCACAAAGGAGACAAAGTCCTAACCTCTTCCTACAATGGTCCGACTTGTGTCCTTCTCTTCCACAATAATTATACTTTGGCTTGGGTGGGATAGGCTGTTGTTGTGGCTGGGATGATACCATCCTAGTTGGAGGATGATGTTGATATTGGATTTGAAGGGTCTTCTGAGAATTATTAGGACGTTTTGATGGTTCTTGTGGACTACCATCTCTACCTCTCTTTTGGGAAGCTACTTTCTGCCTTAGGATAGATTCTTGACGCCTAGCTGCATTCAAGATAGCTGTATAGGATGTTGGGTCTACTGACGCTGTTAAACTCTGCAACTTATAATTCAGCCCAGAATGGAACTTCTCTGCCTTTTCTTCTTCTGTAGATACAAGAGTAGGAGCAAAACGACTCAAACGACTAAATTCTGCATCATATTCGTCTACTGTCATGCTCCCCTGCTCTAGTCGTATAAATTGATCCTGTAGCTCCTTACGAACTGTGGTGGGGAAGAACATGGTATTGAAGAGGTCCGTAAACTTTTTCCATAACACATTCTTGCCCAACCGTCTTTCTTGTGCTGCCCACCAATGATGCGCATTGTCCTTGAGCTGCAGCTTCACTGCTTTTATTCATTTCTTCGGTGGCAGCTTCGGTGCCTCTAGTAGTGTCTCTATCTCCACTAGCCAATTGGTGACTTCTATGGGTTTCTCCGAGCCAGTAAAGGGAGGTGGGTTCATCTTGCGAAACCCATCAATAGTACCCACACGATCTTGTCGTGTTTCTACGCTCCTCTCCAGGACATTTGCATGTCTCTGCTGAGTCTCCATCATGCCCTGGAGTAACGTAAGGAGATGAGATCCATCCACAGTTACTCCTTGGGTTGGGGCTCCTGGTGGTGGGGGTGGAAGATCCTCAGCGCTAACCCTATCTTGTTGATGGTTAGAAGGCTCTACGAACTCGGTACTCTCTGCTGTCGATCCCTCGGGTTCGGGAGTAGCAAAAGGGTTAGCTACCCTTTCCCCTTACGGATCGCACTGCGCCTTGTCTCAACCATTGTAAACTAAAAGGAAAGAAAGGATATGGTTAGAACGGTAGATGCAATCATATCGAAGAAATCTCGGACGGAATCAAGCAGGATGCAAAATAAGATACAATAAGATTCTATGATAAAACAGACTCATAAGGTTGGAAATCCTATTTGTGGATGATATAACCTCCTAACTTAAATCTATTCGCAGGCTCGTAGTAGTACAGCTAACTTAAGCACTACCACGAGTTCACAGTCCTTTGCGAAATTGGACCTGCATGGGCCACCATAAAAACTTGTCACGACCCGCTCCTAATTTTGGGATACGAGTACGTGGCCAAGTCCAGCCTACGCCGCAGCATCGGCGGTAGTACGCTGTCTATGATAACAATGGTCCACAACAAGCACAACACGTATATATATCATCCACAACTAAGCCAGCAAAAATTACTAAAATATCTAATAGTCTCAATATTATAAATATGAAAAATCCACTACAACTCAGAAAGTCTCGAGAGCAAACTCGGATAGCCGAAAATAAAATAGACAACTAACTCCATAACTACAACTACTAACTAATGCGAATCCATAAGGAAGAAAATATGCTAATTCGCATCAGTGCTGGAACCGGGTACGCCAGTGACGTCAGGGTCGCCAACATACTCACCGTAGACCTCGGGGCAAATATCTTCGTCTAAAGCTGAAAAATAGTTATCCAGTCAGGATTGGAGCAAGATCACCATAACACTACATTACATAATATAGTATACAAGCATGAAGGAAAGATAAAAGGAATTTAATTGAAGATAAGTATAGGCATTACATTGTATGATAAGAAAGTACCTTTGAGACATGATAACAATATGAAGGTAGACTTTGACATACCACTAAGACATGATGACAATAAGAAGGTAGACTTGACGAAAGAAGAACAATAGACGACAGGGCAACAATAATTAAGTCACGTGTACTGTGTGTTTTAGAATACCAACTTTCAGCATGTAGACGACTTGGGATATCCGTCAGTCATACGTGTGGTGCATGACTGATATTATGCAATCAATGTATAGGGAGTCTGTATTCAATTCGTTGACCACATGCTTACTTGTTGTATTCTCCCGCCCGACTCACTCACAATACATGTCCACTACGATAAACATTAGCAATACGATAAACTGAAATCAATAGAAAATAATGAGTAAGGCATGAAAATGTATGTATATCCAACCGATTCTGACTCTCGTGCACAATAGTAATAATGACAATCATAAACCATAATGGAGTAATAGTGAAAAGACGACACGAAGATACATGCAGTATAAAATAAAAGAAACATAGGTCATAGTGATACTTGCCTGCTCCGATGATGATAAAGTCAAAAGTCAAGACGTCGTAGCCCGATCTACCCCGACACAAAAACAATCGCAAGTTAGATCAACGATTCCCACTCTAAAAATCCTAGAATGTGGCTAATGGGTTAAATCAATTAATACCATTCTAATCCTGGAATAAATCATCTAAAATCCTACTTTAACCTATTTAATTCTGAAATAACAATCTACACACAAATATTTGGCCAAAGAAATTTACGGTTCCAAATTCGGGACTCGTTGTAGAAGCATGGAATTTCACAACCAGAAAGACCATGCGCCAGACACTACATGCGCCAGGACTCGCACAGAACACTTCACAGCAAAGTCAATAACCATGGACATTTGAAGAAGGACTTTTTATTTATATATAAAAGTCTATTACATGTCTAGAAAAGGTTGTACAAAGGAGAATTTCTACAAAGAAAAGATCCTAAGTCTACAGCCAGCGGCCACCATGCGCCTCCAGTTAGGCGCAGCAGTCATCATGCGCTGCCAGTCACCATGCGCTGTCAGTCAGGCACAGCAGGCATCATGCACCTCCAACCAGGCGCATCCCACCATATCTTCAGCAGCTCAGTCATGTGCATCCAGCTCAGTTGTGTGCATCCCTTCAGCAGCCCAGCTATGTGCATCCCTTCAGCCAAATTCTTCCAGCCAGGCTCACCTGGCCGAGCAGAGCCCAGTTATGTGCCGCTCTTCCAGCCAGGCTCACCTGATAAGTGCTTCGCCAAGCAAAGCATTTAACCCTCTGGCTGGAACCAAGGAAGAGAAGAGCACCGCAAATGCTGAGGCCAGGGGAGGCTTCGAAAGAGCCTCCAAAGCCGAAGGAAGACCGTGATCGAAACCGCGGCTAAAGGAGCAGCTTTCAACACGATCAAAGTGGAGAAACCCCACTTTGAAGGAAGAGAGAGCCTATCTACGGCTCTTCCGGAATAACGGGAACAAGGCCCGAGCATCCCTATCTTTGGATGCAACAGGCACCTTCCGCCTGCCTCGGAAGCCCTCGACTCCGTCTTTTGGATGTAACAGTCACCTTCAAGAGCATCGAAGACAACACAGCGTCTCATCTTCACCTTCGGGAGCACTTCGTCAATAGAATGCACCCGCATGTTCAAGTTCATGTTGGAAGTACGTGAGGGAATGAGAAGCAAATTTTCTCTCCATGCTACTATTTATAGGCCGGGCAGATCAAACCCACGCGCCAAGTGGATGACCCTCCGAATTCCGTGCAATGAATTTACATTAAATGGATGAACCGGACGCCTCGAATTCAGCCAAACGGCTATTCATAGCACTCGAAGAGCGAGATAGCCGCATCATTAAAAGACATGTCCGATGCGCCAGCCAGACAGCGCATCACACGGACGCGCCCTTCGGCATCAGACGCATCACACAGACGCGCCCTACAGTACTCGGCGCATTACAGAGGGTACGCCCTCACACATCTCCATACCGAGTGGAACGCCAACCGACGCGCCCACTCAGCTGTCCATCGAACGTCACCAACATTAAATGCTAAACTGACAGAGTTGGCGGCACGCCTCCCAAAGTCTGAACAGTTGACAGCTTTATTCAGAAAACGAAGCGTCGGCAACGTCAGCATCATCATGACTTTATTTCGACGGCTACTGCCACGTGGCCACTCCACCATCAGCATGCGCCTCTACGGCCATGCGTCCAAATCAGTATGCGCCTCAAAAGCCATGCACCTCAGACTGCTCTCTGATTCCGAAAGACAGAAGGAAAGTCGCCTGCATGCGCCTCAAAAGCCATACGCCCCAAATGGTTTGTAACTCCTAAAGGTTATGAGCCGCAACCTCCTCCTGCGCCCAATCCAAGGCGCAGCTCACCAGATCACTTCTCTCCACCAAATCCGAGATCTTCGAACCATGAGTCGACGACACGTGTCTTTTGACTCAACTCATCCAAGATTTCAGTAACGGAAAGATCTTCTCTCTGCTACGTGCCGGCTCACAACAGCAGTATAAAGAGTTCTCCCCCTCGATCAGGGCGCAGCATCCGTGCGCCTCCATCAGCAACCTCCACGTGGCATCCCCATACCGGCGCATCCTGCATGCGCGCATGAGCAGCCAGCCTGCAAAACTATAAATAAAAGGATCATCTCCTTCACACACACACAGAGACTCAGAACAGAAGACTCACAACACAGAGAGAATCACCGAGAGGCAGTTCTAGACACTCAACGTCTTCCTCCTCTCAGCAAGCTCCAACACCCAGAGCAATCAATACCTTCAGAGAACCGATAACCGTCGTCAGCCGGTCAACGGAGTTAACGCATTACCACTCGCTCCATTGGCACTAAGGACCCAGCTTAAACAAAAGTGTACTCCTAGGACTATATCTAAGTCCTATATTGTATCACTGTTCTGTTTGTATTAAGATTTCAATCAAAACAATTTTAATGGCAAACAAGCTGGCGACTCTGTTGGGGACTTCTTTCTCCTCTACCGAGAAGGTCGTGTCACAGGCCGACGACGTGAAGGTGGGCTCCTCCCACAAGACGCTGGTAGTGCGCCTCAATCAACAGGCATACGAGGAGTTCATTTCTGAAGGAAGTACGAGTCCTTCGAAGCGGCTGTCGAAGCCGAAGAAGACCCGCGCAGTCTGGGTGTGCAAAGTCGACGCCTCGGGCACCACCGTTGAAGGGGATGCGCCCGTCCAGCCTTCCCTTCCTGCTAACGTCCTCAGCAGTCAAGGTGCGCCCGCTGATACAGCGCATCTCTCGGGGAAGCGTGCGGCTGACCACGTTCCCCAGCCATCTTCCTCTCAGGCGAGGAAGATACGTCGACGGAGCAGGGGCGCAGCCAATGCCCCGTGCATCACTTCTGATGCGCCACAACGAGCCTCTGTCTTTGACAGATTCACTCGCTGTAATGGCGAGGAGAATTTGGATGCTGAGTACTATGCGCCCCAGCGGGCTGGTACGAAGAAATCTAAGGCGGCACGGGCCATGCGCCACAAACGTGCTATGCCAGCAGCCGGCCAGAGGCACGCGCTTACAATCACGCACGCTGCAGATGGCAAGCTGTACAAGGCTGACTCAAGTGCTTCTGCACCGACAACGAGTCGACCTTCAAAGTCCTCATCTCGCTGGGGCGCATTCACTGCGTGCACAACCCAGCCGAGAGAGGCAAGCTCAGTGGTCTTGAACTCCCACGCCTCCTCTGGTTGTGCGTTTGAGGTCCGTTCAAGTCACTTCAAATGCTGTGGTTCCCCCACTACTGATCGTGATGCCTGCTTGGTATTAGATCAGGGGGCGCAGCACTCATCCGACCACCCCGGCGCTTGGCCCTGTCATGCGCCTGAGAGGGGTGTGAGGGTAGCACTCTCCTCCAACGACCTGCGCAACGTGATCACTCACAAGCGCCGGTCAGGAGAGTTGACCAACAAGCACGATGCTCCTCTCACAGGGCACACTTGTGCAGTGGTCACCATCAACTGCTGTTGCAAGACGGCAGTACCGCCAAAGCAGTCGGTCTTCCAACGGCTACAATCATCGACACCCCTCCGACATCGCCTTGGGACGAAGGTGTCAGCAGAGGAAGAGCTAAAGGTTGCTTCATGCAACGTGATCTCCAACTCCTCATCTGTCCGGAAGACGACTGCCAATTCCTCGTCTTCATCCAAAAGCCAGCCGAGGAAAACCAAGGCAGCTGTCTCGACCTCTGGAGTGTTCGAAGGCACTCGGTCGAGGAAGAAGTTCTTGGAGGAAGCTGGGGGTAGCCAGACCCTTGTCGAGCCTCCTTCCGAAGACGAAGATGTCCAAAGCACAGCTGCGGCGGATCTTCATCAAGGCGAAGATGGCCTCCCTGAAGCCCCTCAAAATGATGATGTCCTCAAGGACACCGTCGGGGGTAGTGCTGGAAACGAAGAGGCCCTTCAAGACAGAGCTGAGGGTAGTCAGGCCCTTGCAGATGCACCTGTCGAAGACGAACTCCAGAATGTGGCTGGGGGTGGCCAAACACCAGGAGAAGTGACTCCCCCACATGAAAGCGAGGCTGAGAGCGAAGCCTCAACTGATCCATCCACTTTCGGCCGTGTCATGACAGTATACATGACTGGGGGTGATCTTGAGACTGATGCACCGCCACAGGACATTGTCCAGCGCATAGACTCGCTAGAGGGAGGACTCAAAACCCTCTCTGCCTCAATGCAGGTACTGACTCAAGCAGTGTTTGAGATGCGGTCGGCCTTGATCAGGACACCTTCAAATGGTCCCGACCCAGGAGCCAATGGAGAGTCGAGTATGCCCCTCCAACGAACACCCTCAGACACAGAAGCACCTCGGACGTCGGAGCCCTCAAACGCTCCACTCCAGGTGGTACCTCCTTCCCCGACTCCTAGCTCCACGGAGGACGTGGTCAAAATGATCAAAGATCTGCGGGAGCGCTTCGAGTCCAAGAACAGGCAGGAGGAGCGCCAGAAGATGGGCATTCCCCAGCCTTATCCCCTTGAGTGGAACAAGGTGGTTTATCCCCCAAAGTATAAACCACAAACACTCACGCCGTATGACGGAAAGGACTCTCCACGACGGTACCTGACGTACTTCCAGTCGCAGACAGGGCATCTTCCGAAGGAGGATGCGCTTCTCACCAGCATCTTTGTTGGGGCCCTGAAAGGGGTGGCGTATGACTGGTACTGCAGCCTCCCCGATAATTCCATATCGTCCTTCGACGATCTGACACGCCTCTTCCTCGACCGCTTCTACGACGGTGGAAAGGACATGACGATGGCGTCTCTCATTGAGATACGCCAGAAGGACAAGGAAACGGTTCGGGCATTCATCGAACGCTTCCGTCAGGCCTGCTTCAGGCTACCTCCAGGCATGCCAGAGCATGCGCTTCTCTCCGCTTGCAGTATGAACATGCTGCCTGCAGTAAAGCTCTGGCTTAACTCTACTCCCCCTCCCGACTGGAGCTCCCTAATCATCGAAGCTGAAGCTGCAGATAAGAAGGCGGCCAATGCACGTCTTCTGGGTGTTAGCTTTCCCGCCTTTGACGATAAGGGGAAAAAGTCCGCAATCAACAACTCCGGACGAGAAACAAAGGGGAAACAGGCATTGACTGTTAATGCCTCGAAGGGCGCATCTGCGCCTACTCAAAAGCCTCCACTGCCACCGAGACCCAAGGAGGTTTATTCATTCAATGATGACGACACCCTGCAACTCTTTGAGATACTGAAGCAGGGTGACAAGATCAAGCTTCCGGACCCGAAGCGGCCCGATGAAGTCGGGAAAGTGGACAACCCGAGGTACTGTCACTACCATCGGTTTGTCGAACACCCGACTAAGGACTGCTACGTCCTCAAAAATTACATCCAGCGCATGATCAATGCGGATGTAATCTCCGTCGACTATGAAGAGAAGACGGTGTCAGCTAATGTGGTGTCACTTCAGTTCGGCACCTTGCCGCCGACTACCACACAAGATGGCGTCGTCCCCATCCCTAAGGCGACAATGGAGGTGGTGAACTTGCCACCCACCCGTGACAATGTGAGTGGACTTGTCCCACTCACCACATCTCGAGGAGAGGTCCTCTGGGTTCACCCCGACCTCGTCTCCGAGGTAACTCAACCGGAGGTACGCCCTACCTCCAAAGCAAAAGGCAGGAAGATCAAGTCTTGCCGCACGGTCTCTTCTTCAACGGAAGAGGCGCTTCCTGTGCAGACGCGTGCACAACAGAACTCCCAGCCCGGTGAAGCTGCCGCCGAAGTGGTGCCTCCTGGCACCATCCCTGAGGAGGGTCCATCCAAACCCTCAGCAGCCAATAAACAAAAGCAAGTGGTGGCCCGTTTCGACAGACCTCTGCGGAAAGAAAATGCTTCGGGGCTAGCCAAGCCCCACAATTTTGACATTCTGGCACAACTGGCCAGTACTCCTGCACGCTTGTCTTTGTTCGAGCTCCTGCGTCTCTCCAAGGACTCCCGAGAAGCTCTCTGCGAAGCTCTGAAGGATGCCGAATCCTTTCTCAGTCAAATCAAGCAGCCTGAAGACCTCCCAACTACTTGTACACACTGTCATTGTGCGGATGAAGTTATCCCAAACATAACTTTCACCCAACAAGACATGCTGCTCAAGCATCACCGATATAACCGACCGTTATATTACACAGGGTACATCGGTTCGTTAAAGGTGAGCAGGATTCAGATCGATCCGGGGTCTTCCCTAAGCATCATTCCAAAGGCGCTGCTATCAAAGCTGGGGATCCCAATGTACCGGCTGGTGCCCTCCAATACGACCATCAGTGGCTTCAACGCTAGCAAGAGTGAGCCACTGGGCAAGATCCGGCTGAAGTGTCACATCGGCAGCCTCAAAACTGAGGTGACTTGTTATGTGGTGGATGCCGAGGTCAACTACAACATCTTACTCGGACGACCATGGTTACATGAGTACATGGTGGTGCCCTCCACGCTCCACCAATACATGAAATATGTATCCACCAACGGCGTCATCCGGACGAAATTTGCAGATATCGATCCCTTCAAAGGGATTGAGGCCTACTTCACCGATTTCGACTTGTACAAGCCACTTGACGAGGAGGAAGGCAACGACGCCGATGATGAAGCAGAGACGGCAACAGAGCCGGACTTGGAGCTCGAAATGACTCCCGACGCCCCCTTAAAAATCCGATTGAAGGGCAAGCCTCCCCAGAAGGCGCCTCCAATGAGCATCAAGCTATCAGGGAAAGCACCGACTCACAAAGCTCCCCTGAAGATACGCCTCAAGGGAAAGCCACCTCAAACAGCGACTCCCCTGGTGGTAAAATTACAAGGGAAGGCGCCACTCATCGGAGGCGCAACCGAGGCACCTCTCAAGGTGCGTCTTAAAGGCAAGCCGCTGCAGTCATCCAAGATGCCGGAGAGGGCTCACATAACCCTCTCAGACCCCAAAGTCAGAGCGATGGAGGACTCTCCTGATCCGGCCCCAGTGCTTACAGATGAGGAGCTTGGCGAATATATCTCTGCTGATGTAGACGCACCCTTCTTCGACAATGTAATCCCACGGGAAAAAATCTCGTACTTTATCAATAATAGAGTGTCTTTCAATTATTCTTGTCTTCCACACTGGAATGCCATGTATACATTAGACAACGCTCTACGGTCATTGCAAACACAAGTAACGACCGTCTACCATAATCAAATAGTCCCGTCTCAAGGAGTCTTCATAGTCCCTCCACGGAGCCGAGACCAAGGCACCATCATCTCGGGCAAAATCGAGCGTCGTCGGGACTTCCCGTCAATCGAGTCCGAACCTGATACCGGCAGAGTACAAGTCTATCGGTACACAGATGCGGCTAAGCACATCATCCAAAAGATGGGCTACGACCTGAAAAGCAACAAAGGCTTAAACTACGGCAAGGGTCGGCATCTCCCTGTCCGGCTTTCGATGCCCAAATGGAAAGCCACAGGATTACTATAATCGAACTCGACGGGGGTTAGGCTATGTCATGCCGCCATCAACTCCAGAGAGTTCAGACGCAGAAGACATAGAACATTCCCACTCGTCTGAAGCATCGACGTGGGATTCCGATACCAGTATCGGATCAGTCTTCAGGAAAGTACTGTCAGCTAACATGACATCGACGCAACCTCAGAAAGATAAAGGCGAAGACCAACCGCCGGAACCCTTCGAAGAGGAACCCTGGGCTCAACGCCTATGAGAACAATGGGAGTCTCGTTTTGAGTTACGAGAACCTCCCACCGAAGACGAAGTCGAGCAGATCGACCTCGGGGATGGGTCTTCTTCTAAACCCATCTTCATCAGCAAAAGCTTGGAAGGAGAAGACCGAGAATCTTTAGTCCAACTGGCTAAAGAATATATTGACGTCTTCGCCTGGAGCTACGAAGACTTGCCGGGTCTCGATCCACAGATCGCGATGCATAGGTTGAACATCTTACCAGATGCCAAACCTATCAAACAACAACAGCGACGCTTCAGCCCGGACATCATGAATGCCATCGATCAGGAGGTGGACAAGCTCTTGACCAGTGGCTTCATCCGTGAGGAACAACACCCGGACTGGGTAGCCAACGTCGTCCCTGTCACCAAGAAGAATGGGAAGATACGAGTCTGTATCGACTTCAGGGATCTCAACTCTGCTTGCCCGAAGGATGAATTCCTGCTCCAAATCACCGATGTAATGATCGACAACACATGTGGCTTTGAACGCATGTCCTTCATGGACGGGTATTCAGGCTACAATCAAATCAAGATGTTCCCCGATGACGCAAAACACACGTCATTCAGGACTCCGAAAGGTGTTTTCTGCTACACAGTAATGCCCTTCGGCTTGAAGAATGCCGGTGCAACATACCAACGAGCGATGAGTACCATCTTCCGTCAACATCTTCGCAAGACAGTTCAGTGCTATGTTGACGATATCGCAGTCAAGAGCCGCCTCAAAAGAGATCACCTACAGGACCTGAGGACGGTCTTTGATCTCATGCGGGCACATCAACTCAAAATGAACCCCGCTAAATCCTTCCTGGGGGTTTCTAGCGGCAAATTCTTGGGCTTTGTCATCACGACAAAAGGTATTCATGTCGATCCCGAGAAGACTAAAGCCATCCTCAACATGGACCCTCCGAAGAACCTTCGAGAACTTCGGGGCTTACAGGGACGTCTGGCATACATCCGGAGGTTCATAGCAAACCTCTCCGGTAAATGTCAACCCTTTACTCAGCTCATGAAGAAGGGAGTCTCTTACGTCTGGACAAAGGAGTGCCAAAAGGCTTTCGACGACATCAAGGCTTACTTGACAAGCCCGCCAGTCCTAGTGGCACCTGTCGCCGACAAACCATTCCTCCTCTACGTCCGTGCCATGGATCATTCCCTCGGCGCTTTACTGGCTCAAAACAGCGATGCAGGCTACGAGCAAGCAATCTACTACCTCAGTCGAACACTCATCGGGGCCGAACACCGGTACAACCCCGTTGAAAAAAAGTGCTTGGCTTTGGTGTTTGCCATTCAGAAGACTCGTCATTACGTCTTGGGCCAGACAATTCACGTCATCTCCCGAGTCAATCCACTCAGAGTTCTCATGACGAAGCCAGGGTCATTAAACTCCCGGCTGGCTACATGGGCGATCCTACTAACGCCATACAACATGGTGTTTGTCCCGCAGAAGGCGGTCAAGGGTCAGGCTCTGGCTGACTTTTTAGCTGCACACCCCATCCCAGAATCTTCAAAACTCTATGAAGACATCCCGGATGAAGTCCAAGAATCAAACGTCACTGATGGAAGCCCCGTTTGGCGGATGTTCTTCGATGGCGCTTCAAGAACGGGCCCCAACGGCCAAATCATCGCAGGAGTGGGGGTAGTCTTGGTCTTTCTCGATCAGCTGGTCATCCAGCGCGCATACTCTCTTTCGAAGCCGTGCTCCAACAATGTTGCTGAGTACAACGCACTCGTCATGGGACTCCAGCTAGCACAACAGCTGGGGGTGGATCATCTGGAAGCCTACGGCGACTCGAAACTCGTCGTAAACCAGATTCGGGGGCAATACGAGGTTCGCCATAAAGATTTGATCCCTTACCATGAAGTTGCATTGAACATCATTTCATCCTTCACTGGGTTCTTCATCGAACATGTACCCCGTCTACAAAACTTGGAGGCTGACGCTCTGGCTGGCCTCGCAGCCTCATTGGCCGCGCCCCTTGGGACTCAACACTATGTCACGGTAACTGGCCGAGACTTGATTTGTCCCAGAAACAACCTATGTTTGCAAATGGCTCACGCCGTGCCGACAAACACCGATGTTAATGTCCGAGACTGGAGATTCCCGTTCATCGACTTCGCCGTCTACGGAATCCTTCCGGAAGATCCGAAGGAAGCCGTCTCAGTCAGGAGACGCTCTCTTCGATTCTACTACGATACAGCCACTAAAACGCTGTACCGACGCTCCTTCGATGGGCTCCTCCTTCGATGCCTGTCTAACGAAGAAGCAGCCGAGGCTCTTCAAGAAGCTCACGACGGAACTTGTGGAGCTCATCAACCCGGTCCTAAGTTGCAAGATCGACTGCGACGTATGGGCTACTACTGGCCAACCATGGCCACCGACGCAATGGAATATGCTAAGAAGTGCCATGCATGCCAACTTCATGCAGACTTCATACATACACCGTCTGAACCTCTACATCCTACAGTCGCCTCCTGGCCATTCGAAGCCTGGGGCATGGACATTGTAGGACCAATCACCCCTCCTTTATCAAGAGGACATCGTTTCATCCTGGCCATCACCGATTACTTCTCCAAATGGGCGGAAGCAGTCCCACTAGCGGAAGTAAAAAGCTCCAGGGTGGTCCGCTTTATCAAACACCATGTCATTTACCGTTTCGGAGTACCCAGGCGAATCATTCATGACAATGGTCCCCAGTTCATCAGCTACATTTTCAGCAGGTTCTGTGACAAGAATCGCATTCAAAACGTGGCCTCAACCGCCTACAATCCGGTAGCAAACAGATTGGCCGAGGCGTTCAACAAAACTATCGTCAGGCTGCTCAAAAAGGTCGTGTCATCTAACAAACGCGACTGGGACGAAAAGCTCGGCGAATGCCTTTGGGCCTACCGCACAACGGTACGGACCCCAACAGGCAACACTCCATTCTCCCTGGTCTACGGGAGCGAAGCAGTACTGCCTCTCGAGATACAGATACCTTCGCTCCGTGTGGCAATCACAAACGATCTCACAGAAGAAGACAATCAACGTCGTCGTCTGCGGGAACTGGAGGCACTTGACGAAAAGCGTCTCCTAGCTCAACAACGCATCGAACTTTACCAAGTCCGTATATCACAGGCTTTCAACAAGAAGGTCAAGCAAAGAACTTTCCAAGTTGGCGACCTGGTTTTAGCAGTCAGAAGGCCAATGGTGTTAACTCACAAGACACCAGGGAAGTTCGAGCCCAAATGGGAAGGACCCTTCATCATTGAGACGGTATACTCAAACGGTGCTTACCGCCTCGCCAAACCCAATGGGGACTTGTTCATGATGCCCATCAACGGCAAGTTCCTAAAGAAGTACTATTCTTGACATCCTCCAAGACATGTATTTCCCCAAACAACCTCTTTTCACAAAAATCAAACGCTTCCGGAACCCAGCTGTTCCGTGGCATCCTTCCGTAGAAAGATAACCACGTCCACATTACCTCTGAGTTGTCTCTCTACATCCTACAAAGCGGAACCTTACATTTCGTGAGCTTACGCTATCCTTCATGTTTACCACGTCCACATTACCTCTGAGTAAACATCCCGTACAAACAACTCCTGTGTTGTCGTACATTGATCGCAGAACTTCCATGTCCACATTACCTCTGAGTTGTTCAGCGTATCCCCCAGGATCATTCTACCATGTCCATAAAAATCTGAGTAGGAAGATTCTCATTTGAACCTAATGATTGCCATGTCCACATTACCTCTGAGCACACATGTTGGTTCCTTCAAACTTATTATCTGTACCTAAAAACCAAGGTGCGCAAAGATAATAGGTCCACATAAATCATCAAGTTCATGAGATCAAAAATGAACACATCATAAAAAAAAGAGATAGTGTATTTCTTTATTTTTCAAAGAAGGGAGTACAGAAATACGCTATTTCTCCAGCAAGAGTTGCAAAAACACATAAAAAGAAGAGAAGCTACAGTCCCGATCCTCTCCAGGGTGGGATGAGAGCTCTCTGACTCGACGTCTCAGGTCGGCAGTAGTACGAGTTTCCACAGTCGCCTGGACTCGCAGCTCGGCTTCTTGACGCATTAATCCGACAGCCTCAGCGGAAGTTTTACTCTCATACTTCTCATCAAGCTGTCGTCGCTGCTGAGCCAAAGCAAGGGTCGCTGAGTAAGAGTCG
>JANAVB010011999.1:22102831-22200331 GCA_029216955.1 Iris pallida
CCTAAAGAAGTACTATTCTTGACATCCTCCAAGACATGTATTTCCCCAAACAACCTCTTTTCACAAAAAATCAAACGCTTCCGAACCCAGCTGTTCCGGCATCCTTCCGTAGAAAGATAACCACGTCCACATTACCTCTGAGTTGTCTCTCTACATCCTACAAGCGGAACCTTACATTTCGTGAGCTTACGCTATCCTTCATGTTTACCACGTCCACCATTACCTCTGAGTAAACATCCCGTACAAACAACTCCTGTGTTTGTCGTACATTGATCGCAGAACTTCCATGTCCACATTACCCTCTGAGTTGTTCATCGCGTATCCCCCAGGATCATTCCCTACCATGTCCATAATACCTCTGAGTAGGAAGATTCTATCATTTGAACCTAATGATTGCCATGTCCACATTACCTCTGAGCAAACATGTTGGTTCCTTCTTCAAACTTATTATCTGTACCTAAAAACCAAGGTGCGCAAAAGATAATAGGTCCACATAAATCATCAAGTTCATGAGATCAAAAATGAACACATCATAAAAAAAAGAGATAGTGTATTTCTTTATTTTTCAAAGAAGGGAGTACAGAAATACGCTATTTCTCCAGCAAGAGTTGCAAAAACACATAAAAAGAAGAGAAGCTACAGTCCCCGATCCTCTCCAGGGTGGGATGAGAGCTCTCTGACTCGACGTCTCAGGTCGGCAGTACGAGTTTCCACAGTCGCCTGGACTCGCAGCTCGGCTTCTTGACGCATTAATCCGACAGCCTCAGCGGAAGTTTTACTCTCATACTTCTCATCAAGCTGTCGTCGCTGCTGAGCCAAAGCAAGGGTCCGCTGAGTAAGAGTCGCTTCCTCCTGCTTGAATGCCACGTGTTCAGCCAGGACACGATCAGCTTCTAGTTGAAGTTGGGCCCGCTGGTCTTCAAGACGGCGCATCTGAGCATCAACCTCTGCGATGTTAGCGTCCACCGCAGCCCGTTCTTCTCCGTCGTCTTCTCCATAGATTGAGACAACTGCTCCGCCGCAGCCTCAGTCCCAGCCACTTCACGCTCCCAACTGCTCACATCGGCTCGATAGGAAGCCTCGATTTCAGCCATCAACTTCCCTATCTCTGCATCTATCAAGACAGAGAGGTCATTTCGTTGGATGCGCTGCAGTTCCGCGAGCCGCTCGTCCAGCTCAATCACCAAAACCTCCAGAATTTCGGCCATATGGTCATGGCCTTGGTGAACGCGGATCAGCTCGATACAAGGCATTGCCAAAGCTTTTGCTGTCGCAAAGCTCCCCTTGGCATCCATCACTGCAGATACTCCTTTCTCCAGCATTTTGTACACTCCCTCGACGAGGAACTTCACATACTCGTCGGCATCCGCCAGCACCTGCGGCGTCATAGCAGGAGTTGGGGGAGCTACTACAGTTTGCGGACCGGAGGAAGATCCGCCAACCTCGATATGAGAGGTTTGAACCTCGGCAGCAATAGGCTCTTCATCAACAGGGGCCAGACTGCTAGCCCGAGGAGCCGAAGGAACAGAAGGAGCCGGCACATGCGTCGTGATAGTACCCCAAGTGGAAGGAGCAACAGAGGGTTCCACACCCTTACCCTTCTCAAGCCCGGAGAAATCACCGACGTCAACGGCCACCTCTTCTACCCCCGACGTTCTATCAGCATCAGCTACCTCCCCCGGCAAAACGGGAAGATCAACATTTATCTCCTGGCCAGCCCCAGGAGACAAGACCGGCAGAAGGGTCTCATTCTTCTCAAGTCCCTCTACAGGGACAGAATCTGTCGCTACCGCCTGATCAGTAGCCATCTCTATGTCCATGGTTGAAGCCAAGGAAGGATTTGGCAATGATTCGGCCGACCTCCCTTCATCATGACAATGAGGGGAATCAACCCTCTCCTCTATCCTCACTGCTTCTGCTGCCCCCGCAACAGACTCCTGCAGCTCCGGAGCGATGTCATCGGAAGATGATGAACTCCATTCCTCTTCATCACCAGGAAGCTGCGCACTTGCTAAACCTTTGATATGTGAAGCCTCCGCTGTGGCCTTCGTCACCTCGGAAGCTGCTGCACCCTCAGATTCCCTCCTGACATAACCCGGGGATACCGGAACCTCCACGATGACAGTATCCTCCGGATCTTCCTCCATGAGAGACATTATTGTCGATGGGATACGCACTCCAGACGAGCTCGCCATCTCTTCTCGCCGACTCCCATCCGACTTTGGGGTACGAGGTTTTCTTTTTAGCGGCTCCTACAAAAGAAGATGGGGCCTCGTAAGTGGCGAAACCAAAATCAGATTTAGTAGGATGTCCTTACCTCTTCGGACGCCGAATCCGATGACACCGTCGGTAACGATGCCTTCTTCTGCTTCTTCGACACAAAAGATTCAGCCCCTGTATCTGCACATCGTTTCGATCGATCGCCCGAGGGTTCTGCTTGTGATGCGGAGGGGGCACTCCGTTGACCCACCCCTGACGGACGATGCGGCCGGGCCTTCACTGGCGTATCCCCAGTCACTGCTAACTGGGTGCCTGCGATAAGGCTGGTCTCCCTGTCATATCCGGAGGGCGGGGCAGCCATAACACAGTAAAATTTGGCGGCCGAGTAAAGAATGGGCGGCCGCGGATCGGGGACAGGCAACGTAAAACGAGCTCCGGTACATCCGGCATTATAGTAATGCCAAGCTCGTGCACCATCCAACAAACTTCCAACATACCCCAGGGTATTACTGGGGTTATCCAACATCATCTGAGCATAACCAAATTGCCGCGCAAAGCGGCTCGGCAAGTATGGTTCCAGGTAGCATTGATTCCTGTTCCGGTACACCAGATGGGACGGCCGGATACTTTGCAACCAGCGGAATCCCCATTGAGGCAGAGTGGTGGTACCTTCGCCCAGGTCCCTTAAATCCTCGTTTGCCTCAAAACCCAAATAGATGGGACCAACTTTGGTGATCTCCCAACCCTGAAGACGGGATAAAACCTTTCTACAAACCGGGACACCAGTATACGACCAACTCCTCCGATGGAAACGACGAAGGAATGCATCTCCAGCCTTATAATCTCCTTCCGAGCCTAGGCTCATCACACTGGGATGATGCAGAATCAGCCATCCCATTAAATAGTGAAACGGCAATTCGGCACGCGGGAAGTTATTTTTTCTGCCTCTATCATGAATCACATTTCTAGTAAACTCTCGCAAACCTCGCTGCAGGTTACATACCATTGCGGGGAGGAGAGCCAAGCGCCGGCCGAAGACCAATTTTACGGCTGGCAGGATTAAGTTTCGAGTCACCCTCTCGACGGCACCGGATCCACCTGCGAACACGCAATCCCGGAGCCATATCATCAGATAGGCGACCAAAACCGCCTTGGATGACATTGGATAAGCAAGGTGCCAGAAGCAGCTGTAGGAGCGTGCATCTGACTGCTGGTCTTCATTTTCTCGGGGATTCTTCTCCCCTAACGTGCTCATTTCGGACAGCACCTCGCTACGAGAGAGCGCCGGCGGAGTAGAAAACTTCGAAGAATCCTCTTTGTCTTGTCTAAAGACATAATCTCTCCAAGCGGTTACATGGGGCTGCGACCCGCTTTTATCCCTTCTCTGCATATAGTAATGATGACTCGCCACTTCCTTGAAGACGGCCGTCATCTCATCAGCTCTGTCCCCCAGGACCTGAAGTTCCTCATTGGTTGGAAAGTACTCTTCATAGGGCTCCGACCCCCAAGGGAGTTTAGACACCTCATACATCTCATGAAGTGCGAGCCCTAATTCCCCTACCGGATTAAAGAAGGTCCCGGTATGGATATCAAACATCTCCAGGAGTGCGAGGAACATGTACCTATTAAGGTCAACACCCGCCTGGGTAGCACGGATCGCAGCAGTCAATCCGATCTCTCGGAGCTCAGTCCGAAACCGCGACAAGATCCAGAGCGTCAGTTTATCCCATTTGGAGACGTAATGGCACCAACCCTCCACCCGAAACTCTCCTGTCGGGTAGGAACGTTCCATCAAAAACATACGATGTGTAAAAGTCGAAGCACTATAAGCAAACGTATCAATGGGTACATCACTGTAGAGGCTCCCAGGACGTAAAGTCCGCCAAGTGTAAGAAGACCCAGACCGTACAACGGTCAAAGCATCCCTTTGGTCGGAAGTAGAATCAATTTGGATGACACCAGTCACCGCTCCCCCCCTGAGAAGGGGTAAGCTCCCAAGACATCCTCCTCTAGGAAACAAGGCGACAGAAGGACGTCAAAGGCCACTGACGTTCAAGTTGCTTAACAGTCATATGCACTCCATTCGCAGTAAAGAACCAGTCCTCCTTGACCTTCAATACTGACGAGTCAGTAGAAGTGAGACGGTCTCCAAATAGGAAATCAGGCTTCAGGAAGGTCACTTTATCAGATGTGGAAGGTTTAATGACTCCACGCTCTATCATCCGTTTGAGGAACCAATACTGCTGTTCACGGATTAGGGTCATTCTCTCAGGAGGCTGATCCAGCATAAGAGCATCTTGAGCAGGGTTTATCACTTCCTCGTTATGCTCTACTCCCATTTGGTTGAAGACAGCCTCTAAGAAAACTTCACTTAAAAGCGGGATTGCCATCGACACTAGTTAAAGATCAGAAAAAGTCAGAAGAGAACACACAAATGTCTCTAAAGGAGAAAACTGCGGCACATCATCAGGGTTTGAACCCATGCGCGTCAGCAGTATAGCCTCGGCGCATCATCAGGGTTTGAACCCATGCGCGTCAGCAGTATAGCCTCGGTGCATCTTCAGGGTTTGAACCCATGCGCGTCAGCAGTATAGCCTCGGCGCATCACCAGGGTTTAAACCCATGCGCGTCGGCGGGCAAAGGCTGCGGCACATCATTAAAGACTCAAGGCCTATGTGCGTTGGCGTACGGACAATGAGACTTACCAACCACCTCCGGCCGAACTTCGACAGGCCGACGGGGAACGACAGCTGCCGCAACTTCCGCGGACTCCTTCGCTTTCTCCTTCCCCTTGCCGGCAGCACCGCGAGGAGTCTTGGGAGCCATTCTCTCGAGGAAGAAGAAGTTAGGGTTTTGAAGAAGTAACTCTAAAGAAGCAGAGGCACAGAGAAAAAGAACCCTTTCTCTCTCCAACTCTTATCTATTTATAGGGCTTGGTCGTACGCGTGAACAGATGACGTGTGATCTCAGCCGTCGCCTCGGGTTCTGTACAGGGATAGCAGCAAATAAAACCAAAAGATCATCATTAATCTTTTCGGTTACCGAGGCACCATCATCATTAACTGAGAAGAGCATGCGCCCGAACAGGCATGCGCCCAGAAATCATGCTCCCTGAACTCCATGCTTCTTATTCAAAGTATTCCAAAACTTATTCAAAAGTTTTGAAAACTTTGAAGGGGGTCTTGTAGAAGCATGGAATTTCACAACCAGAAAGACCATGCGCCAGACACTACATGCGCCAGGACTCGCACAGAACACTTCACAGCAAAGTTAATAACCATGGACATTTGAAGAAGGACTTTTTATTTATATATAAAAGTCTATTACATGTCTAGAAAATGTTGTACAAAGGAGAATTTCTACAAAGGAAAGATCCTAAGTCTACAGCCAGCGGCCACCATGCGCCTCCAGTTAGGCGCAGCAGTCATCATGCGCTGCCAGTCATCATGCGCTGTCAGTCAGGCGCAACAGGCATCATGCGCCTCCAACCAGGCGTATCCTACCATATCTTCAGCAGCTCAGTCATGTGCATCCAGCTCAGTTGTGTGCATCCCTTCAGCAGCCCAGCTATGTGCATCCCTTCAGCCAAATTCTTCCAGCCAGGCTCACCTGGCCGAGCAGAGCCCAGTTATGTGCCGCTCTTCCAGCCAGGCTCACCTGATAAGTGCTTCGCCAAGCAAAGCATTTAACCCTCTGGCTGGAACCAAGGAAGAGAAGAGCACCGCAAATGCTGAGGCCAGGGGAGGCTTCGAAAGAGCCTCCAAAGCCGAAGGAAGACCGTGATCGAAACCGCGGCTAAAGGAGCAGCTTTCAACACGATCAAAGTGGGGAAACCCCACTTTGAAGGAAGAGAGAGCCTATCTACGGCTCTTCCGGAATAACGGGGACAAGGCCCGAGCATCCCTATCTTTGGATGCAACAGGCACCTTCCGCCTGCCTCGGAAGCCCTCGACTCCGTCTTTTGGATGTAACAGTCACCTTCAAGAGCATCGAAGACAACACAGCGTCTCATCTTCACCCTCGGGAGCACTTCGTCAATAGAATGCACCCGTATGTTCAAGTTCATGTTGGAAGTATGTGAGGGAATGAGAAGCAAATCTTCTCTCCATGCCACTATTTATAGGCCGGGCAGATCAAACCCACGCGCTAAGTGGATGACCCTCCGAATTCCGTGTAATAAATTTACATTAAATGGATGAACCGGACGCCTCGAATTCAGCCAAACGGCTATTTATAGCACTCGAAGAGCGAGACAGCCGCATCATTAAAAGATATGTCCGATGCGCCAGCCAGACAGCGCATCACACGGACGCGCCCTTCGGCATCAGGCGCATCACACAGACGCGCCCTACAGTACTCGGCGCATTACAGAGGGTGCGCCCTCACACATCTCCATACCGAGTGGAACGCCAACCGACGCGCCCACTTAGCTGTCCATCGAACGTCACCAACATTAAATGCTGAACTGACAGAGTTGGCGGCACGCCTCCCAAAGTCTGAACAGTTGACAGCTTTATTCAGAAAACGAAGCGTCGGCAACGTCAGCATCATCATGACTTTATTTCGACGGCTACTGCCACGTGGCCACTCCACCATCAGCATGCGCCTCTACGGCCATGCGTCCAAATCAGTATGCGCCTCAAAAGCCATGCGCCTCAGACTGCTCTCTGATCCCGAAAGACAGAAGGAAAGTCGCCTGCATGCGCCTCAAAAGCCATGCGCCCCAAATGGTTTGTAACTCCTAAAGGTTATGAGCCGCAACCTCCTCCTGCGCCCAATCCAAGGCGTAGCTCACCACCAAATCCGAGATCTTCGAACCATGAGTCGACGATACGTGTCTTTTGACTCAACTCATCCAAGATTTCAGCAACGGAAAGATCTTCTCTCTGCTACGTGCCGGCTCACAACAGCAGTATGAAGAGTTCTCCCCCTCGATCAGGGCGCAGCATCCGTGCGCCTCCATCAGCAACCTCCACGTGGCATCCCCACACCGGCGCATCCTGCATACGCGCATGAGCAGCCAGCCTGCAAAACTATAAATAGAAGGATCATCTCCTTCACACACACACAGAGACTCAGAACAGAAGACTCACAACACAGAGAGAATCACCGAGAGGCAGTTCTAGACACTCAACGTCTTCCTCCTCTCAGCAAGCTCCAACACCCAGAGCAATCAACACCTTCAGAGAACCGATAACCGTCGTCAGCCGGTCAACGGAGTCAACGCATTACCACTCGCTCCATTGGCACTAAGGACCCAGCTTAAACAAAAGTGTACTCCTAGGACTACATCTAAGTCCTATATTGTATCACTGTTCTGTTTGTATTAAGATTTCAATCAAAACAATTTTAATGGCAAACACTCGTGGCACGCAAACCGAGACATACTGTTGACTAACTAGTCAAACATTATGAATTCATAGTTTGAGTGTGCAACATGATTGATTTCAGCGTCATGACTGCACTGGAATCGACCTTGCCACAAAATCACGATTTGGTCAAAAGTTATCGCCATTATGGCTAACCATGACCAAATCGATGAACCGTTGACCAAATCTGACTTTTATGAATAAAATAAAATACTAGATGAAACTCTGAATTTTTGGAAAAATTATATGTTGTAGATCTCGGTGTCAAATTTCCAAAACTTCAAACGGATCACAAAACAGAGTTCGGGATCGCTCAGAATCTCGAAAACCGTGCGACGTGTTGATTTTTGGACAACCGACACTCAAATAATTATTCAGAAATTCGAGATCAAAATACCAGAAAATAAATTATATATTAAGAAACCTAACCTCAATACGCTTCTAACAAAAAAAACGGCACACAAAAAGGACGTCTGGATCAACGGCAAACCCTCCGCGAAGTCGAAGAATCCCTATTGAACTCTCCCACAAAAAAACTGCTGAATTCTAGGGTTTTCGGAAAACAATAAACTATATACTATATATATAGAAATTTTTAAGTCGGTGGCTGCAAGAGTCGGCTGGCTAAGGGGGACACGTGTCAACATCCTGCACGCCCCGCCCAGATCCAGCGGCTGTGGATTGGGACGGCTTGGCATGGCGGCTCCGAGCTTGACTCGGATTACCAATCCGGCTCGGAGACCGAGCTCCCCCGCCCCCCTTTCACTGCCACGTGGGCCCGCCCTCCCCGCTTCAGCGGCTGACGGGTGAGCCCCCGGCTGCTGACTGGGTAAATACATATTAGGAAATAGAGTTTTAATTACTGAAAAATTAAATAAAAATCAAGAAAAATCCTAAAAATTCCAAATAAATCCCAGAAAATTCCTAAAAATTCCTAGAAAAATATAAAAAATATTTTAAGGGTTCTAGAGCCCAAATAAATTATTTGACCTCAAAAATACCCTCGGGTGCTCTCACAGTAAATCCTAGAAGCTTAGAAAATTAATAAAATCATATATAAAATTCTCTAAAAATCTCCATAAAATCCTGAAAATTCTAAAATGGTGAGATAACATACTACGGAGTATCTAGGGGCCCCAGAGACTATATACAACCTAATTTCCTTATATCTAACCTATAGGCTTAGGCAAAAATCTTACGATCCCAAATCAACATCCTAGTTAATAATTGATTCTAACTAAAATAAACATAAAAAAATCTCCAAAATAAAAAATAAATTCTAGGAACCCAAATGCTACAGCGTGGTAGCAGGGCACTGTTCGTGTGCATCGTGCAGTGAGTTCGTATCCGTTTTGGACACGGACACGACTCGGATTCGTGCTCAGTAAGTTAGGGTTAGGGTTAGCGAGGTTAGGGCTACCTGAAAATGCAATTTGTTCTATATTTTACAGAAGTCAAAACCTTTGGGGCAATTCATCAAACATGGTTTTATTACCTAGGATACGTGTCCGATACGGACACCAAACCAAACCTACTTCCTACCAAACTTGATCCACAGTTAGGGTATACCTATATGCATGCATTTATGAAGAGAAATCACAGTATTAACAAGGTTTGAGGGTAATTACCTATTGAGTGAAAACTCAATAAAAAGCCTAGAATAGGGGGGTGTCCACTTCTCTTGGTGATGTCCTAGCCTTGTGAAACTTTGATTGCTAGCCTCCCTTAGCACCCTTGATGTTGTAGGGTCTCAATGCAAAAGGCTAGAGGTGATTTGGATCAAAAATGATCAAGTTATGGTCTTGTGAAGGAATGGGAATTTCAAGGTTTAATGAAATGTAAAAGGGTATGTAAATGAGATGGGTAGTGACTAAATAGGATGGGAGGGGGGAGGGGTGCCCTATGGCCGGCCAAGACAAGGGGGGTGTCCTTGGGTTGCTTCAAAGTTAAGGAAGGTTGACTTCTATGTAAAGGTAGCTTAGATCTTTAGGTTTTCAAGAAATATCACAAAAGTAAATATCTAGATATTTTCTATACTTTGACTAACATGTAAATATCTAACCCCTTAGTTTCTAGGTTAGTAACTAACCTCTAGATTAGGGTAAACTAGGTTAAGGGCTCTCATGACACTTAACAATAATTAAATAATAATAAAAAACACATAAATACAAATAATTCCAAATAAATCCTAGAAAATTACCAAAATACCCTTTAGGCTAAAAAGTGCTAAAATGGTATCCTAATCACTTGGTTAGGCTTACATGGTTATGGTAGTCTCTAGGTTATGAAATCTCTAGGGTTTACACTAGGGTTATACTAGTAAAATTACAAAGTCATAAGTCATGACTTAGAAAATAGTTTTAATTAACTAAAAATCACCAAAAATTATATCATGACTAAAATACCATTAATAAATAATAAAAATAACAAATTTTTAAAATACCCCAATTTCAGAAAACTGGGTGTTACATAAAGCAAGCTATAGAAAATTATACATGAAACGCTGTAAAAAATCAGCAAGAGAGAGAATATCAAGACAAGATATGACTATGATAAATAGAGAAATATAACTTTCTACGTGATTTAGAGCATAAATTGGTTATGTAAACAGGTTGGGTTGCACATGGATAAACTATAGAGTTGCACATGGATACCTACTGGGGATAATGATCACATAACCAAATACACTCTCCCTGCCCCCAATCAATACACAAGGATCAAAATATGATATGTTATTGCACATGGATAACAACTACTTTATACATGGAGCTCATATGGTCATGAGTGTACATGAATAACATATGAGTGTACATGGATAAATATGAATACAGGGAATACATGATGAACACGATAAAGTACATGAACATGATATACTCGATGTATTCGAGGGGATAACATCGCTTGAAAAGATCCATAGGATACTAATCCGTGTGAACATCGTGTCAGCATCAAGTATACTAGTCTATAACAAGAGAACATATCCAAACAAGTATAAAAAGATCAGAGAATGTACTTGCCTAGCAAATCGAACTACTGATGATGAAGTATAGCTAAACTGGGGCAATATAAACCTATTTACAGTATACACATGTCACAACCAAGTCTAAAATATCAAAAGAAATAGCTACAATGCAAGACTACATGCTTCTAGGTCCCTTTTGGTCAAAGTCAACACTTGGTCAACTCTGGTCAAACCTGGTCAACGCTGGTCAAACCTGGTCAAACATTGGTCAACTAGTTCGTCTACTAATTTTTAGGTTATACACAAGTTTCTAGGTCATTCGGAGTTCGTTTGAGTTGAATTGGATCAAGTTTGACCCAAAGTTGACTTATGTCAACTTGTCGACCAATTCGACTAAACTAGGCTCAAAATGACAACCCAAATCTGTCCTAGGACTCCTATGGTTACAACCACAACTGTGATCTATCCTAAAATGGGTTCTCAAGCATACAAACTATACACATATAGGTATATATACATACACATGTATTTACAACACAAGCCTACTCTTATTTCTAACAAATGGTTGTGTGTGTGTGTGTGATACCTGCAGATTACTGAAGTGAGTCAAAACTGAGATTAAAAACATCAAAACTCAACCATGGTATGCCTCATTTTAATATACTCTTATATACATATAATCAAAATAGGAAAACTATATATATATATATATATATATATATATATATATATATATATATATATATATATATATATATATATATATATATATTACATATAATCAAAATAGGAAAACTATATATATATATATATATATATAAAATATATATATAAAAAATATATATATATATATAAATAAATAAATAAATAAATAAATAAATATATATATATATATATATATATATATATATATATATATATATAAAATATATATATATTATATATTATATATATATATATATATATATATATATATATATATATATATATATATATATATATATATACACACACACACACATATGCTCATTTGGAAGAAATGACACATGGTTTGAAATAGTTTTAATAAATCAAAATCTGGAATTAATTCCCCTCGACCCATTCTCAACACATACGCTTGCAATGGGCTTCAACGGAGTCTTACTTATATATATATATATAATTACATATATACATAGCTACAAAAGAAAAGCACATGTGCTCATAATTGATAGAAAAATATGAAATAAATTCCAGAGTTGGTTCTCACAAGTCCAAAATCTCATATACATACTAAAAACTCAAATTTTATAAGTTAAATTCCTGGAAAACAAAATATCATATTCAAACTCAAATTTGTATTTAAAGGAAAAACCCATTTTTTACACAACGACCCAAAATGAGATATAATAAAATGAACCCACGAAACTCGGCATACACGTTGGTCTCAACCTACGTGATGCGCTCGGGTACTCACGGGTCCAAAATCGTGTCCGTGTCGTGTCCACAGAACGCGTATCGAAAAACCCGATACCGTGTGTCAACGTGCACGTATGCGTGCGTTCTCGCTCGATTGAGCGACGCACACACAACGAAAAGCCCCGTGCTCGTGCAAGTAGCTAGGGGGTCCTGGGGTAGGTCTAGGACATGGTAACACGACGACACGTCATGCCGAGGCGACGCACGCAGCCCCGCACACACGCGCGGCCTGTTGCGTGCGCGCGCGCCCGCGCGTGCCCTCGTACGCGCGGTTCGGCCCTCGTAGCTCGCTCGTCGGGCCACGCCACGACTCAGGGTTGGTCACTCGGGTAGTCTAGGTATAGGTCGACACGTCTCAGGTCCTGGAATGGGTCCTCGTCGCGTCGAGAGCACGTACGAAGTCCGTTTCAGCGACAAAAATCAGCCCAAGTGCACAGTACGGCTGAACGATGCACGTCGGATTTCTCCGCGCTCGCTCAACGAGAAGCCGTGAAATTTTAGGAGCATGGGGGCAGAGGTTACTCCTACGTGCTCAAGAAATTTCAAGCAAAAATAAGGTCTGTGAATCGAGATACAACACGATGACGGCAGGGCATGCACGGTCTCATGCACGGGATCCGTGCATGTGCGTCAGATGCACGAAACGCCGATGAAAAGTCATCGATTTCAAATTCGTCTTCACAAAGATTTCTAAGAATGATATTATCTAAACATCCATGAAGACAGAATCGAAAAACAACAACTTTCTATCCTAAGCGGTATTTCGTCGAACACGTGCCGTAAAGGACCGACACATGTCCGATACCGCTATCAAACGAAGTCAAAATCCAACCAATTTTATGGGCAAGTCTAGGGCACCTATCTGGATGCAAAAATGAAAGAAACTTTAGAATAAATATGGTAGAAAAGGATTTACCTATTGAGTGTCGAAAACTCAATAAACGGAGTCCCTCGGTCGTCGTGTTGGTCGATTCCCCTCAAGCAATTGCCTCCGCCTCCTCGTTGGCAATGCTCCAGCAGATCCTCCTCTCCTAGACGAGTGCAATGGAGTTAGTTTGGGGAGAAACAGACTCCGGATGAAGAAAATGCGAATTTTTTTTCCAGAAGGAGATCTACTAGGGTTCACTTGTGGAGGCTCAACTTCACAAATGAAAAAAGAGGGAAGGGTGTACTGCTGTAGGCCGCTAGGATGGGGGTCTCTAGGGTTAGGGTTTCACTTGGGCCAACTCTCTCTTAAGTAAGAATAAGGCCAAAGTCAAAAAGGCTAAAAAGGCTTACATGCAAAAGGCTTAAAAATCGATTAAAAGCCTTCTAAATTGGATCCAAGCCCTAAATGAATTCTAATAAGTAAAAAAAAATTTCTAAGACATGGTTAGGCTCCTATACAATGTCCACTAAGGTTAAACCAGTTGCAAGCACAACACAAGTCCAAATATCTAGAAAATCACAAAATGGCCAAAATGGCTAAAATGACTAAAATACCCTTTCTATGAAAAAGTGGATGCTACACGGTGGGGCTCTTCCGGTCGTTAGTCTCCTCGCCAGCACCCTTCCACCCTCCTCTGCGCAGTCAGTTGTGAGTGGTCCTTGGCCCAGGGCTGCTCTTGTTCCTCCACCAACTTCGGTCACCCTGAGATGTGGTGTCACGCCCTTAAGCACCCCCACCGCGACCCCCTCCCCCTCCTCCTCCCCCTCCGTCCGCTCTCTCCCGGACAACCTCATCGCTCTCGTCCCAAATTTTACCCCGGCCCCACGGACGGCCGTTACTCCACCCACTCTCGCATCCCCCGCGCAGCCTGCCCTCTGCTTGGGCCAGGGCACGCCCCCATCGTCGGCTCCTCCGATGCCTCCTTCGCTGACAAGCTTCATCCTGACAGGGTGCCCAAACAGGGACTCTTGTTCCCGGACGTCACCCTCCCCGAAGTTGAGTATCCGCAGGCATCTCCCATGCCTACGGTACCCTTCACCGACCAGGAACCGACCTCTCTGGCCGCCTCCTTTCCCTACTCCTTCGTCCTCAAATTCTCCTCAGGTTGTCCCAAACTCTCCCGGGTACAGGAGGTTATTACCAGTTGGCGGCTATCGGCCGCATACAGGGTGGCCCCTAGACCCAAGGCATATTCTGCTCCATCTCTCCTCCGATCTAAACCACAGGATCGTGTGGTCCAAAGGCACCAGTAGGGTTGATTCCCACCAGATGAAGATAATCAAGTGGTCAGTAAGCTTCAACACTAAGGAAGACTCTGCGACGGTTGCCGCCTGGGTAACTCTTCCCAATCTTCCACTCATCTGTTTTATCCCAGCGGCTCTTAGGTGTATAGCCAACTCCTTCGGGACTTACGTGGCCACTGCAGCAGAAACCAACAACTGACCAAAGCCCACTACGCCAAGATTTGTATGGAACTCGATCTCACCTCCGATCCCTCCAATCATATCCTCATTGAACTTGGCAACCAGACTCACACACAGCAAATCATCTACGATAATCATATTATCTTCTGTTCCCACTGCCACTTGTGCAGCCACCTCTCTAAGCATTGCTTCTGTCTCCACCCAGAGCTCAAGACGAAATCAGTTGGGAATGAATCCTACCCAAACGGGGACAAGCATAAAAAGCCTACACTACCCTCCTGCTTCCCCTACAAAACTCCCACACCAGATTTAACTCCAGTGAAGGCAAATCTGGCAGAGGCGCCTCCTCGGACAAAGCGATGATCCCTTATCACCTACCAAACCTACCCCTTTCCAACCAGTTCAATGCTCTCGTCTCAGAAGCGACCGACCACCCCCAGGAAATAATCGTTCCTGCAAACTGTATCATAGTCCCGGGATCGGACTCTGAGGACCTCAGCCACCCACCCACGGAGGCCATAGCAGAGACCCTACAAGATCCTTCTAACGCCACAGATCTCCAAGCTTCCCACGGAGTCGCCCCAAAAGATGCCCTTGCTATTCTAGGGCCAAAGCAGGCCCTTAGAGGACTTCAGGTCCTTGTGGCAGGATTTTTGCTCCAGTCGAAAGGTAACCAGATTGGAATCTACGATGACACCCTTCTCATTCCCCCGGAGAAACCCGATCTTGACTTCGCCGGAGAATCGGTCAAACCCTTGGAGGCCTCCAAATACACCCTCCACAACTCCCCCGAGGATTTCATCCTTGGTATAGTCACCAACGCGACGGAGGAGGCTCCTACCACCACCAAAAAATTAGAAAAGAAAGGGAACGCTAAATCCCCGACCATGCACACCGGGTCCACAGCAAAGCGGACCAACCAACCCCCTCAAGCTTCATTAATACTGAACATTCTCTCCTGGAATGTCCGTGGTCTGGCGAACAAACCAACCATGAGGAGAATCACCGACCTTAAGAAGACTCACAAGATCGACATCTTGATCATCCTTGAACCAAAAATCTCCTACAAGAGACTCAAATCCATTCAACTGTAGTTAGGCTTTCATTCGGCCATTGCTGGCAGACACGACATCTGGATCCTCTGTTCGAAGGACGTTAAAACCGGAGTCGTCCATGACTCCAGGCAAACCTTATCTTGCTGGATGGAACACCCCTTGATTCCTAAGCGCGCGATCCTTTCTGCGGTCCACGGCAGCTGCAACATCACGAATCACAAACACCTGTGGAATGATCTTCTGGACATCCACCATCACCACCATAACCTCCCGTGGCTTTGCATAGGCGACTTCAATGCTATCACTTGCAGAGAAGAGAAGACTGGTGGCCGCCCTCCCCCCTTTCTGCCATGCAAGACTTCAACAACTTCATCTTCAACTCCCTCCTCTCCCCTCTCCCGTTCACCGACAACGCCTTTACCTGGTGCAACATGCAGGAAGGTGACCAACGACAATATTTCTGCCTTGATAGGGCCCTTACGAACGCTCACTGGCAAGGAATGGGGACTACCTCGAAGCTTTCTCACCTTAATGCCACTGAATCCGACCACGCTCCCCTACTAGTTTGCATTACTAGCATATCCAGCTATTGAAGCATAGAAAATATGGGGTTCATGCAGATCACAATTTGTCGCATACGTACGTTGGGCCAAACTGGTTCGCATAAAGGAAAGCCGTATGACAGATTCACTGCCTTGTGCGGCCCGTTGACAACCAGCTGTAGAAGAAAGATATGCGGCCAAGAGGATCAGTTCGTCTGATAAAGCTGACAAGTTCGGTCACAACTGACAAAAATGACAGCTCTGATACTTTGACAAAAAAGATAAGATATGGAACGTCACCAAAAGCAGGGTTCATACGCTTTCATGCGGCCAGAAGGAGTGTCACCTAAGCCGCATGAACCTTATGCGGATCAAACATATGCGGCCCCAAAGTCTCCGAACTTCATGCGGCCAAGGGTGACTGTGACCCAAGCCGCATGAGCTTTATGCGGCCAAGATACAGAATTTATGCGGCTTAAATCCTTAAGCTATATGTGGGCTAAAGAAGTTTGCGACTTAGCCGCATGAGTCTCATGCAGCCCCATATGGTCGAAAACTGAGATACTCATGCGGCTCAAAATGATTCCTGCGACAGGACACGTGGCAGGCTGACCAAGTCTTAACTACCCAGATTTGCTGCAGCAAAATCCCAACAAATCGATAGATAGCGGCCAAAGAGCGGGTCTTCACGTGCTAATTAGCCACGTGGCCATAGGCCATCTATGCGGCTCAACATACATACTACTATAAATAGCAGGGTGCCACACCCATGCAAAAGGCTGGCAACCTTCGAAAAGCAATTTCTTCAAGAGCTAAGGACTGCGTCAGATAGTCCAAGGAGTAAGGCAGAGTTGATAGCACTTTCCCGAGCCTCTACCGTCACCCCCCAGAATCAAAACTAAATAATTGTACTTAGATTGTTTTCTAGGATTTTTTCTAGGCTTTTCTTTGTACAAGTGAGTTTGCAATCAATTTCAGTGTTCCTGTAATACCTGTCTTTGATTTTTTTATGGCAAACACGATGGCGACTCTGCTGGGGATGTCCTTCTCTTCTGATGAGAAGTTGGTGATGCAATCTGACACGTCCAAGCTCGGCCATACATAGTAGATGCTTGTGGTTCATTTTGACCAACAAGCCTTCGAAGAATTACTCTCTGAAGGGAGCGCCAGCCCATCACAGAAGCGAGCTAACCCAAAGAGGACTCGCAGGACGTCGGCGCGCAAAACTGTTGCCCCCGACCAAGTTCTCGAAGAAGCTCCTTCTGCAGCCCAAGACGGTATCCAAAACTCTCCTGCGGCTTTGCTTCCGATCGCAGAGGACCCCATTGCCCCTAAATCCAGCAGAGAAAAACACTATCATGCTGAGTTTTTCGGGGCACAAGGGAAATCCATGCGGACAAAGAAGAAGCCGCATAAGAGAGATGGGCAGTCTGTCCATGCGGCAGCCAACTCTGGCCGCAGGCAGACGACTCATGCGGTAGCCAACTCTGGCCACAGGCAGACAACTCATGCGGCAACCAACTCTGGCCGCAGGAAGATGGCCCATGCGGCAGCCAACTCTGGCCGCAGAAAGATGGCCTATGCGACAGCCAGTTCTGGCCGCAGGAAGATAGCCCATGCGGCAGCCAATCCTAGCCTTAGACAGGATGTCTCATGCGGCCCTGTCAGAAGCTCTGTGTTCAACCGTCTCACATGCGGGCCTGACTCCATACGGCCCATTGAGAATGTGGGATGTATCAATCTGGACTCTTTTTACTATGTGCCTTCTGGCGCTAAGTCAAAAAACTCTAGAACAGTACGGGCCGAACAAGCCCAGTCAACTGTCCAAGTTACTGACTGTCAGTGGGCCCCGTTAACTGTTACACGGGCCCCTGATAGAAAGTTGTATAGAACCACCCGCATCCAGTCCCCCAGGGCTAATGGACAAGATGGGTCTTTAAAGTCTCCCTCCAACGATCCAGAGCAAGTACTTTTACTAGCCACGGATCAGGGAGCAAACATGATACCTAAGCACCCGTGCGCTCGGGATGCTCGAGTCCACAAGTTTGGTGCAAAGGTAGATCAGCTTGCTACCGACTTGCGTGTGGTGATCACTCACAAACGCAAGGTGGCAGCATTGGCATACAATGAGTCCCTCTCGGGACGTCGTTGCACCCGAGTCATCATCAACTGCTGCTGCGACAAATCAGCAGCACCTGAAGGTCGACATTCAGTTTTTCAACGACTGCAGCAGCCAGCACATGTCCGACAACAACTCAAGAAACATGCACAAATTTTGGGGGACAAGGAGTTTCCTTTCACCTCCTGTAATTCGACTCAAAAGGTTCCCCTGGCAAGGGAGGAAAGAAGACAGGCTCTTCCAGCCCGACAATCTCGGCCAGTATTGCAAGGAGACCCTCCTCTGGAGGGTTTCCACCGACAACCACAGGGGGTGTCTATTTAGGCACTCGATCCAAAAAGAAGCTAGCAGCACCCGGAGGTGCACCTTCGGCCTCCTTGAGAGTAGATGAAGCTGGAGGTAGCAGTCCCCTCAATATATGCGACAATTCGGTGTATCAAGAGCACATACAGGGGGGTAGAGGTCCCCCAAAACTGTTTAACAGACTTGGACTTCCCTGAGGGCCACCACCCTCCCCAAGATGATACGGCTTCCTACACAGGGGGTAGCACCCCTCCCTAGTCCGAGGAAGATGACATTCCGATATTCTCCGACGATTTCTCTATACAAGGGTATGGCAAAGAGAACACCTCTGCTACGATCCCTTCCATCTCTACCCACGTGAGGACAATCTTTATGGCTAACGATGATCATGAAGAGCCTTCTGATCGACAACATCTAGAAGTACTTGAAGCCATGCTCCTGTCCTTGGTCAAGTCCGTAGATGAAATCAAAGCCGCCTTGCCAACCCAACCGGCAAGGACACCCGGACAAACAAGCTTAGGACCCGCAGTCAACGCGGATTCCAATACGACTGCCCCTCCTTTGGGTGATGATCCCTTAGGAGCATCCATTCCTTCAGCTGCAGAAGAAGCCAAGGAGGCAAGGAAGGAAGTTCAGGAGCTTCGAGCAATGTTCAATTCCTGAGACTCCTCTCGGGACCTCAGAATACGACAGCCATATCCCGTTGCATGGAGAGATGTGCCTTTTCTACCATGGTACAAGCCGTTCCATATCGATTCTTATAACGGAAAGACCTCTGCTAGTCGGTATATGACTTACTTTGAAGTCACAATCGACCACTTGCTGTATAGTGATGCCATCCTCACGCGATTATTTATCGGAGCATTGGAGGGGATCACGTTCGACTGGTACCACAACCTTCCTAATAACTGCATCCATTCTTTTGACGGCTTCAAGCACATGTTCCAGGAAAGATTCTACGAAGTGGGGCATGATGTAACGATGTTATCTCTCATGGACGTCGTTCAGGGAGAGAGGGAGCTAACAAGGAACTATATCGAGCGGCTCCGCCAAACTGTATTGAGATTGCCCCAAGGCAATCTCGAGAGCTCCTTGATTGAAATCTGCCAGAAGAAGTTGCTCCCCGCAATTAGCCTCTGGATGGTGACGATTAGTTCAGGGATTGGACGACCTTCATCATAAGTGCTACCAATGCAGAGGCAAAATTAAAGAAGGCTCGCTAATTGGGATTACACATCCCGGACGGAGAAGATAAGGACAGACGTCCTGGTTCCACCTCCAGCAACAACAACAGTGGCGCCACCTCCAACCGGGACAATAAGGGCAAACAAGCCATGGTCGCTGATGCGACCCAGAAGCCCGAACAAAAATAGGCGGAAGTTCAGTAGCCCAAAGTGAATTACTCATTTGAAGATAGCCATGTCAAACCTATCTTCGATATGCTCTTGCAAGGGGGTAGGATCCAGCTCCCTCCACCAAGGCGCGAGCCCCGAGCGGCAAAAATGGAGGACCCAAAATATTGTCACTTCTACCGCTATTTTCATCATTCCACTCATGACTGCTTCCAAATAAAGCGGTACATTCAGAGTCTTATCGACTCCAAAGCTCTGTCGATAGACTTTGAAGAGGTTACCGTGTCAGCGAACATGGTGTCAATTCAGTTCGGCAACTTCCCTCCAAGAAGCACTCCAGACGGGGTAATACCTGTCCCTCGGGCAACGAGGGAGGTTACCAATCTTTGCCCCGTCCGGAACCAGACATCTGGATTGGTACCTCTCACCATATCGCGAGGAGAGATCATGTGGGTGCATCCGAACTTAGTGCCCAAAATTACCCAGGAGGTGTCATCTCCTACCAACAAAAAAAAAGGGCAGGAAATTTAGATCCTGCCATATAATTTCAGTCGAAGCTGAGGAAGCGACAGCCATTGTTACTCGGTCTGGAGCACAAGCCCAGCCCACACGGGACAGTTCAGTCGAAGATCCTCAGTCGGCAATATTGCGTCCCTCTGATGTTATAAGGCCATCTCAGCCTCCACTGGCGTATAAGTCCAAGCCAAAGAAAACCCGTTTCGACAGGCCACTCCGTAACGATGTACCTCAAGGACTGGAGAGAACTTACAACTTTGATATATTAGCACAATTGGCTAATACGCCAGCAAAGTTGTTGTTATACGAGCTCCTTAGGCTCTCCAAGGATCTTTATGTCGCATTAAGCGAAGCACTCTAATATGCTGACGCCTACTTAGCTCAGGTCACGCCTCCAGGGGAAGGCCCGCCAACAGATCTACAGGGCGGCGATGGCACAGATGCAATGCCCAACATCATATTTACTCTACAGCTCATGTTGATCAAGTCCAACTTGCATGATCTCCCCTTGTACTACACTGGATACATAGGCAACATCAAGGTGGATCGGATGCATATCGACCCTGGCTCGTGAATAAGCATCATCCCGAAAAGCTTGCTCCAACTTCTTGGCATCCCTATGCATCGGCTAGCGGCGACTAACATTGCCATTAGCGGTTTTAACTCGAGAAAGAGCTATCCCCTAGGGAAGATCCGGTTGAAATGTCAGATTGGTGACCTGAACACGGAGGTTACCTGCTACGTCATAGAGGTAGACACGCCCTACAACATCCTCTTGGGGTGTCCGTGGATACATGACTATAAGATCGTGCCATCCACCCTCCACCAGTGCTTCAAGTATGTCAGTAAGCACGGCTTCGTGAAGACTGAATTCGCCAACATCGATCCCTTTAAAGGGTTTGAGTCTTATTATTCTTCGGAGGCTTGTCTATATGAAGAATCCAAGAAGTACATCACTAACAAACTGGATACCATCACAAGGCCAGAGGAACCCTTGATGATTCATCTCCAGACCCGTAAACCAGGCAAAGCTGCACCCCTTGTCGTAACTTTGCATAAAGGGGTACCCAGTTCTCTCGTCCAAGCTATGCAGTCGGAACCAATGGTCATCCGGCTCCCAAAGTCAAGAGCCAAAGCCCGTCATAGGGCCAATGGTGATCCGATTGCCAAAATCCATTCAAAGGCAATTGGAAGACACAAAGTCCCTTGCCGAGCCAGTTGTCACTCGTCTTTCCAAGACGAGCCGACAACTAAGTGCAGATCCGACATACTCAGGCAAGCTAATATCATAAGTCCAAATTTTGGTGGTCAAGTTGCCCAAGACGGCATCCCAACCTTTGGGATCGCAGGGGGTAGCCGAAGAGGACGTAGAACTCGCCAAATACTTGGTTACACAGGTGGATAGCCCCTCTCCTGATGATGTAATCCCTGTGGATAAAATTCCTTATTTCATCAATAAGAGGCTGCCGTTAGACTATTCTGAGTATGATAAGCCTAATCTAATGTATGTTGCACGGGACTGTCTGGATGTTAGCTTGTACACACGGGTGATAACCGTCCATACCCCAAATCAACTTGCTCCCATTAAAGGCGCTTACTTCCTGGTCCCAGACAAAAGAGGATGGGATCACACGATCATCTTTGGCCGAAAAGAAGGTCCTCAATCTTTTACGCCACAAGAGTTCGATCTCGGAACCGACGCTGGAAGATTACCGCTCTACCAGTATAGTCCTCAAGCCAAGTACTTCATGCGAAAGCAGGGGTACAACATGGAGGCTACCCCGGGTCTGAATCACGGCAGTGGTTGGCGATTGCCTCTACAGCCGTCGGCACCGGCAGGGAAACCTCAGGAGCATTATCAAAAATCCAGACGCGGCCTCGGGTATGTTAATCCACCAACAACGCCCGAAAATTCTGATAAAGAATGCGAGTGACACTCTCATTCATTCGAGTCACCCACTTACGACTCTGATAGCAGTATTGGAGATATATTTAGACATACATTATCTGTCAACATGACATCCGCTGATATCGAAGAGGAAGACGAAGATCTACTTGAACCACTTGAGTTGGAGCCGTGGGTCCAACAACTAGATGCACAATAGGAGAAACGCTTTATACTTCGTGATTCTTCCACTGAGGACGAGGTTATGCAAGTTAACCTCGGCGATGAATCCTCTCCAAAGCCAATCTTCGTTAGTAAAAGCCTGACAGACGGCGAGCGGGAGTCGTTGTTACAACTCGTCAGAGAATACATCGACGTCTTTTCCTGGAGCTATGAAGACATGCCAGGGCTAAACCCTAAGATTGTACTTTATAAGCTCAATATTTATCCGGTCGCAAAACCAGTCAAACAACAGCAGCGGCGGTTTCGTCCAGACATCATAAATTCTATCGAAGCGGAAGTAAACAAGCTTATAGCTAGCGGTTTCATCCGTGAAGAGCAGCACCCAGACTGGGTAGCCAACATAGTACCAGTTATCAAGAAGAACGAAATATTCGAATTTGTATCGATTTTTGCAATCTGAATGCGGCATGCCCTAAGGATGAATTCTCTCTTCCGATCACCGACATAATGATCGATAATACGTGTGGCTTCGAGCGCATGTCCTTCATGGACGGCTTTTCAGGATACAATCAAATCAAAATATCTCATGATGACGAGAAGCACACGTCATTCCAAACACCGATCGGCGTATATTGTTATACGGTCATGCCCTTTGGCCTGAAGAACGCCGGTGCTACATATCAACGGGCTATGAGTGTCATCTTCAGAGATCATTTGCACAAGACGGTGGAGTGTTACGTTGATGACATTGTCGTCAAGTGTCGCTCCAAAAATGATCACTTACATGATTTGAGAACAATGTTCGACCTCATGCGAGCGCACAACCTGAAGATGAATCCCACCAAGTCTTTCCTAGGGGTGTCCAGCGGAAAGTTTTTGGGCTTTTTCATTACTTCCCGGGGCATTCACATAGATCCTGACAAAACAAAAGCAATCCTAGAGATGAGTCCACCAAGGAACCTCCGTGAATTTCGCGGCCTTCAGGGAAGACTAGCCTATATCATGAGGTTTATATCTAACCTCTCAGGGTGATATCAACCCTTCACTCAACTCATGTGGAAAGGTGTGTCTTTCGTATGGAACGAGGAATATCAGCGTGCCTTCGATGATATTAAGGAGTACCTATCGAATCCGCTAGTTCTGGTAGCCCCGGTCGTCGAAAAGCCCTTTCTGCTCTATGTACGGGCGATGGAACACTCCTTCGGTGCTTTGCTTGCACGAAATAATGATGCAGGACATGAACAAGCCATTTACTATCTCAGCCGGATGATGTAGGACCAGAACATAGGTACACCGCCATGGAGAAGGAGTGTATTGCCCTAGTATTCGCCATTCAGAAAATACAACACTATATGACAGGGCAGACCATCCATGTTGTTTCACGAGTTAATCCTCTTATGGTTCTCATGACCAAGCCCGGTGTATTCAGTTCTCGTCAAGCCACCTGGGCGATACTATTATCCCCATACAACATGGTTTCCGTTTCGCAGAAGTCTATCAAAGGTCAAGCACTGGCTGACTTCTTAGCAGCCCATCCAGGCTCAGAAACAGCCAGAATTTATGAAGAAATTCTTGACGAAGTCGTCGCCTCGAACATGACTTCGCATGACGCCATTTGGCAAATGTTCTTTGACGGTGCTTCAAGAACGGGGCCACAAGGTGATATCGTCGCCGGAGTCGGGGTAGTATTAATTTTTCCCTCTGGGTTGGTGGTCAATCGGGCATATTCTCTTACAGAATCCTGTTCAAATAACGTAGCCGAATATAACGCTCTAGTCACCGGACTCCAACTCACAAAAGAAGTGGGGATCAAGTATCTGGAAGCATATGGTGACTCGCAGTTGGTTGTTAACCAGATTCGAGGTTCATACGAGGTTCGCAATGAGGACCTGATTTCCTATTATCAAACAGCAATTGCCATCATTATGACCTTAGAAGGATTCTTTATAGAGCACGTTTCTAGGCTCCAAAACATCAAAGTCGATGCCCTAGCAGGTCTCGCTGCTTCCTTGGCACTTCCAAATGATACTCATCATCTAGTCGACATAATAGGCCATGAGCTGGTCTGTCCTAGGAACAATCTTCAACTGGGTACGAGTTACTCTGCCCAGATAACCAACGACATACAAGACTGGAGACGCCCGCTCATCGACTTTACAGTCTATAGAATTTTGCCAGAGAATGTGAAGGAAGCAACTTCGATCAAAAGACGCTCCCTCATATTCTTCTATGATACAGAGATGAAAATATTATATTGACGATCCTACGATGGGCTACTATTAAGATGCCGGTCAAATGTAGAAGCCAAAGAAGCCTTACGCGAAGCACATGACGGCACTTGTGGGGCTCACCAACCTGGCCCAAAATTGCAAGATCGTCTCCGTCGGATGGGTTATTACTGGCCCACAATGGTGGCAGATGCGGTTGATTATGCAAAGAAGTGCAAGGCTTGCCAGATCCACGCAGATTTCATACATCTGCCATCTGAATTCTTACACCCGACAGTGGCTTCTTGGCCATTTGAAGCATGGAGAATGGACATCATTGGGACAATCACCCAGCCGTCATCTAGAGGGCATCGGTTCATACTTGCAATCACCGATTACTTCTCCAAATGGGAGGAAGTTGTTCTGCTGGCAGAGGTTAAGATATCGAACGTGATTAGCTTCATAAAATATTACGCTATCTATCGTTTTGGACAGCCCCGGAGGATTATTCACGATAACGGTCTGCAGTTCGCAAGCCACGCTTTCTATCGATTTTGTGACAAGAATCAGATTCAGAACATGGCCTCGACAGCATATAACCCATCGGCTAACGGTCTGGCTGAAGCTTTCAACAAAACCATAATCAAGCTCCTCAAAAAGTTCGTGTCTGCAAACAAATACGACTGGAACGAAAAGCTTGGTGAGTGCTTATGGGCGTATTGCACGACAATTCGGATGTCACGCCCCAGAACCAGAATATTGGAGAGCGGGGGCAGACATAGCCAGCTACGTATATAAAATGGAATCCATCCCGCTATACGGTCACGGCTGTCTAGATACATGAGGGTTTACTACAAGCCAACAGTCTTCTATGGTCATGGATAAGCCTAGTGTCCCAATCTCAAGCAAGTAAATAAGTCACAAGAGGTATGATCATTAAATACACAATAATAAGGCGTCCTAAATATTACATATTCAGCTGATCATGAAGCTAGTCATTACAAAATGTTAGGACTAGCAAGAGTTTAGTCATACATGATCAACCCTAGGATCTGTCAATCATGTTACAGCCCATAGGCAGACAATAAGTAAGTGCAATCGAGTTAAACTGGTGCTCGTTGGCTAAACGCCTCAAAAGAATATTTTTCACAATAGAGTGGGAGAGCCAAAAATAATCCACTCGTTGCCCTGGTTACGTCTGGTGTTCACCATCGGGCTGGAAAAACGGTAGATCCTCTGGAGCTGCTCCGAAATCTGGCCATACAAAACCAGCTGGATCAGATCCCAGAAAGAGCAAGTGCCACAAAGGAAGCTTCACTTAGGAACTAAAACCAGTAATTAGCACCATAGTAATAGATTAATAATAACGACAGGAATTTAAGAGAAGCATAACAGGTGATATACGATGAGATAACCATGGAACTATTCAGATAACCAGTTTATAACCCGTAAACCAAACAAGGACCGGGGTTGTAACCCTTCGTCTGAAGAGAACTTGGAATTCTCACCATTTATCGGTAAAATAAATATAGGCATTCAGGTCATGCAGTAATTTGGAACAGAATCGGGACATGACTAGACTGGTTAGACTCCATCCAATTATTTCACGGCCAAGCAAGAATTACGGCTTGATACTTTAACTAACTAGGGTTATCACAGGCCTAGTTACTAGCAAGATGAAGTGAGAATCATCCACAGCCACAAGCCCTGCAGACCATCCAGGTTACCCGGGTTGAAAGATTTGGAGATCAATTCAGGTGGGTACATCGTCCAGGAAACGAATGTACCCTTAGGTAGCTTGAAGGGTGCAACATATGACAGTGTGCTAGAAATGTGCCCTACTCGACGGCAGGCTACAGATCCAAGGCGTGCCCAGGTAACGGGATTGCCTGTAGCTGGGAGATCTCTTTATGACTAATGTATTAATCTAGTTATTAGCCTTAGTACATTTCAGTAGGTACTCCTGACCGTGGTACTCAGGAGTCCCCTCCTAGACATGATACAAGACAGGACTGAATTATTTGTACAAGCACAATCGCCCACGGTGTCCAGGACATTTATACAGGTCATGTCATGTCAGGTAGCCGTCGCAACAGCTTATCAAGATATATCATGTCAGGTTATCATGTCAAGTTCACTGGTCAAGAGTGCGCCACGACGGGCCACTATCAGGTCGTGCTAGTTCCTTGTCACACCATGTCATGTACAATTTGTCATTTCAATCATGTCAATCAGATTGTGATTTATCAAGTTCAGGACAAAAAGGGGTTACAAGACATGGGCAAATAATAAAAACACAGGGCTATAGGGAGCCATGCGGCTCAGGCACATGCGGCCAGGAATAATCTCATGCGGCTGGAAAGAGAACAGCCCATGCGGCTCCGGCGCATGTGGCCAAGGAGAGAATCCATGCGACAGTAGCTCATGCGGCTGGGGGTCCAAAGCTCATACGGCTGAGGAGAAGGAGGCATATGCGGCTAACGGGAAGAGTGGGGTATTATGCGGCTGCAGGAGGAAAAGGTTCCTGCGGCTGAGAGCAAGTGGCTTGCATGCGGCTAAGGAAGAAGTTCTCATGCGGTTGAGTCAAGTAAAGTCCCATGCGGCCAGCGGGAAGGGAGGACGCATAAGACTAAGTCAGAGCATTCATGCGGCTGGAAGAAGCGGGGTCCTCATGCGGCCAGGAAGGGCGCATGCGGCCAAACGGGTAACGTCTCATGCGGCTCAAGAAGTGCAGAGTATATGCGGCTGGGGATTGAGCGAGTTATGCGGCTAGATGAGTTCAGCCCTCATGTGGCTCAAGTACTTCCTTCCATGCGGCTGAATAGAACACTTGCCGCATGAAATATTCATGCGGTCAAGTCAGCACAGTTCATCTTCTCCAAAATTTTAGAGAAGAAGAACACCATGAGAGCCAAGTTCTCAAGCTCCATAACTCCATCATCCGGAGCCCAAATACGAACTTCCATAGGTCAAAAATGGGGTAAAACGAAAGCCTCTACAACATGGAACCCTCAAAACTCGAAAATAACAAGATTTAGTAGATCAAAACCTAAGATTTCCGAAAATAAAGTAAACTTAGATCTACAAGAATCTAGCCATAAAAAGAGGAAATGCCAAGTACTAAAGTAAGTTAAAATGCTGTAAGGAAGAGAATGAAGCAATAAAATTGGAGATCCTTCCTGAAGCAAGTTGCACTTGCCTAAACCTCTCTCTCTCTCTCTGGTAGGTGAAACAGTAAATGAAAGAAGAAGAGATTAATGAAGAGAGAGAAAGAAGAATAGGTAATAAATACTAATGGTGGTAGTAGGTAGGGGGTTCACCCTTGGTCCATGATAAACCAAAGAAAATCGAGCCAAGCCGAACCAACCCAAGAAATAACCAAGCCAAGATGCAAGCTAAGCAAGGAATCATGCAATACAGAATAAAATACGTACACGTATTCCAAAAATATGTAATACGAACAACAGGCATTACATCGGACGACTACCGGAAATGCATCATTCTTCTTGGTTTACGAGAGCGAGGCAGTCCTCTTATTGGAGACTCAGATCCCCTCACTTCGAGTGGCCCTCACTTACCGATTAACGTCGGACGATAACTACCGCCGACGGCTACAAGAGTTGAAAGCATTAGATGAGAAGCGTTTACAAGCTCAACAAAGCATAGAGCTCTACCAAGCGCGCATCTCTTGGGCTTTCAACAAGAAAGTCAAACAAAAAGTCAACCCGACGGCTACAAGAGTCGGCGATCTCGTCTTGGCTATTCGCAGACCAGTGGTCATGACTCACAAGACCCTCGACAAATTCCAGCCTAAATGGGAGGGTACGTTCATCACCGAGACCGTATTCTCCAACGGCGCGTACCGTCTCGTAAAACAAAATGGAGACATGCTCATGATGCCCATCAACGGCAAGTTCCTTAAGAAATATTATGTCTAAATGACATCTTCCAACTATCTCTCAGATTGTGAGTTATGTATCCTCTGGTATCGCTGAACTTACACTCTGACCTCAAATCTTCCAGATTGTTGAGTTATGTACCCTCAGGTACCACTGAACTTACTCTCTGACTGCTCCGAATGGATTCATATCTAATCTCCGGGTCATATCTATGAACTTCCATATTAAAAGCTTTTCTTCACCAGAGTTTGCCTTAAAATCTATTATCGCACCATCAGTGCACAAAAAGGGTAATAGGTCCACAAAATTCCCCAACGGAAAAACAACCACGTCCATATTACCTCTGAGTTGTTTTCCTATCCATCACAAACAAATCTTCCAATACATAGAACTTCCACGTTGATAGCACCTCTGAGTTGTTCTGTGTACCCCTATTATGCCTACTCCTACCATTTCCTTATTACCTCTGAGTAGGAAGGCTCTGTTTTGACCCATATTTACCACGTCCTCATTACCTTTGAGTAAATATGTTGGTTTTCTCTCCACTTATTATCAGTACTCGCATCGCCAGTACACAAAAAGGGTAATAAGCCCATAAAAGTTATCCTAATCTATTACTCGCACCATCGGTGTACCAAAGAGTAGTAGGTCCACAAAATATTATTCAAATCTATTTGCTCGCATTTTTAGATGCACAAAAGGGCAATAGGTCCACAAAAATCCCCTAGTGGGATGTCCTTTACCAAAACACAAATGTTGTATTAGGCCCTCTAGTACAAGCACCATAAAATACCACAAATAAAGAATGGAGTGAACATACTCTGGTTATTCAAAACTAGTTACATTCATAGGACTACATCGACATCAGAAAACAAAGAAAGAAAAATCTAGCAATACATGGTTTGGTTAGTTTGACAGCACATCGTCCTCAAGCAGTTTCGTAGCCCTCGAAAGAATTTATGTTTTACTCCTGAGAAGCAAACAAGGCTGTTGTTGAATCCCCAAGGAGGTGCCTAGAGGAGGGCAAATATAGCATATTATCCTCCTCTCCGTATTACGGATGCCTTAACCCCGCTCCCCCGAAGGACCATACCTTCAAAACATCATCCCTGATGGTGGTTTCGCCTACTTGGAGAGCCGTGAAAGCAGGACGTTCATAACAATGCCTGACCACCGTCCAACTCTTTTAGGTATAAAGGCCCTTCCTACCACCTGAGGAAAACTCTTTCGAAGCATGAAGAGTCCTGAGATATTTGATGTGTATGCCAAAATGGCACGGGAAAAACTCTTCCAGAGCATGAGGAGTTTTGAGTTGTCTGATGTAGGTGTCAGAATGGCGTATTTTCACTCTATCGCCGACACCGGTCCTGGAGAAGTTTGCTAGCCAGATTCCTACAAAACATAGAAAAAATGGAGGTCAACACCAAAAAGAAAATAAAGAACTTTGTTTTCTTTTTTTAGTTATGCGGCCTAGCCAGTGCGGCCTAGCCAAAACAGAACTCATGCGGTCCAAAATCATGAGGTCGACTTCATAAAGTACTTCTGCAGCTCAGTCATGAAGCACTTATGCGGCTCAGTCATAAAGTGTTCATGCGGCTCAATTTTGAGGTATTTATGCGGCTCAGTCATGAAATAATCATGCGACCCAGTCATAAGGTACTCATGCGGCTCCGTCATGAGGCAATTATGCGACCCAGTCATACAGTATTCATGCGGCCCGATCATAAAGTGCTCATGCGGCTCAATCATTAGGCACTTATGTGGCTCAGTCATAAAGTGTTCATACGGATCAATCTTGAGGCACTTATGTGGTTCAAGTTCGAATGAGCAGCGGTTATGCGGACCAGCCCATGCGGCCCTATCATACAGAACACATGCGGTCCAAATGAGATAGGACGTGCATCGACCAGGCTTAAAGCACAGAGGCAGTATATGGCAGGCCCGCGCATGAAATATGCGATATGGCCATTCAAAATTTCAGTCGTCGTCTTCCACCGTCCTTACTTTTGAGAGGGGGTTGCACGTCGGGATAAATGGAAGGAGCATCTGCCGCTCTCAACGAAGAGGCAAGCCCCCTCCCTTTGGCTGCCGTACTAGTCAACTTGGAAGCCTTTAGAGCCATAGCAGAAAGTGTGATAAAGTCGAAGAAGATGAAAGAGGAAAATCTCTTTCCGAATGACCCCTGTTTATAGAGTTGCTGAAAAGTGCCTCTTCGATTCTCGAGATCATTAAAGATAATGACGACGTTTGGGGACTTTATCCCTAAATAACCGTCGGCTTTATCTTGAAGAGCGCCTCTTCGATTCTCGAGATCATTAAAGATAATGTCGACGTTTGGGGACTTTATCCCTAGTAACCGTTGGCTTTATCTCGAAAAGAGATCCACAACCGAATCAAGAAAATTAAATACAGCCGTGACAGCTGGCAGGCTGATGGGGTATCTCTACGGCTTAAGATTTCCCTACGGCTCAAGATTTTTCTGCGGCTTGAAAATTCCTGCGACTTGAAGACTCCCTGCGGCTTGACATATTCTCATGCTTCTTATTCAAAGTATTCCAAATTTGAAATTTAAAAACTTTGAAGGGGGTCTTGTAGAAGCATAGAAAATATGGCGTTCATGGGGATCACAATTTGCCGCATACGTACTTTGGGCCAAACTGGTCCGCATAAAGAAAACCCGTATGACATATTCACTATATTATGCGGCCCGTTGACAACCAGCTACAGAAGAAAGATATGCGGCCAAGAGGATCAGTTCGTCTGATAAAGCTGACAAGTTCTGTCACAACTAACAAAACTGACATTTTTGACACTTCGACAAAAAAGATAAGACGTAGGACGTCACCAAAAGCAGGGTTCATACGCTTTTATGCGGCCAAAAGGAGTGTCACCTAAGTCGCATGAACCTTATGCGGATCAAACTTATGCGGCCCCAAAGTCTCCGAACTTCATGCGGCCAAGGGTGACTGTGACCCAAGCCGCATGAGCTTTATGCAGCCAAGATACAGAATCTATGCGACTTAAATCCTTAAGCTATATGTGGGCTAAAGAAGTTTGCGACTTAGCAGCATGAGTCTCATGCGGCCCAACATGGTGGAAAATTGAGAGACTCATGCGGCTCAAAATGATTCCTGCGACAAGATGCATGGCAAGCTGACCAAGTCTTAACTACCCAGATTTGCTGCAGCAAAATCCTAACAAATCAAGAGATGGCGGCCAACGAGTGGGTCTTCACGTGCTAATTAGCCACGTGGCCACAGGCCATCTATGCGGATCAATATACATACTACTATAAATAGCAGGGTGCCACACCCTTGCAAAAGGTTGGCAACCTTCGAAAAGTAATTTCTTCAAGAGCTAAGGACTGCGTTAGATTGTCCAAGAAGTAAGGCAGAGTTGATAGCACTTTCCCGAGCCTCTACCGTCACCCTCCAGAATCAAAACTAAACAATTGTACTTAGATTGTTTCCTAGGATTTCTTTCTAGGCTTTTTTTTGTACAAGCGAGTTTACAATCAATTTCAGTATTCCTGTAATACCTGTCTTTGATTTTTTTATGGCAAACACCAGTCAGTCCAAAAAGAGTTTTCGCTTCCTAGACTTATGGAACGAGCATCCCCAATTCTTGGGCGTCGTCACGAAAGCTTGGAACCGCGAGGACTACCCCGAATCTCTCACCAGTGTAGCCTACAAGCACAAGGCCACGAGGAAAGCCCTTGTAGCCTGGAGCAAGCAAGATTATGGAGATATTTTTCAAGCCATTCGTGAGGCTGAATATGACGTTACTCATGCCGAAGTCAGACACATGACCGATGGCTCGCCAACTACCAGGAACGCCCTTAACCTCACCAAAGATATCCTCAAATTCAGGCTGAAAGTAGAAACCGATTTTTGGAAGCAGAAAGTGAGGGTCAAATGGGACAGCGAAGGGGATAAAAACTTGAGCTACTTCCACGCCTGCGTCAATGGTCGCAGACAGAAGCTCACTCTCTACCAGATTACTGACAAAAATGGAACCAACATCAGCGATCAAAAGGACATCCAAGTGGCGGCCGCGAAGTTTAATTCCCAGCTATTCACCAAAGAAATGGTCCTCAGAGACAACACCTTCCTGAACGAGGTTCCCCGCCTTATTAGCGACACAAACAACATTTGGTTAGAACAACCTCCCTCTGAGCAAGAGGTGAGAGATGTCGTCTGGGCTCTCTACGAACACAGTGCGCCAGGACCAGACAGGTTTTTTGGAGTCTTCTTTCGCACATGCTGGGACATCATCAAGGCGGACATCCACAAAGCAGTTTCTGCCTTCCTCTAGGGAGCTTCTTACCCCAGAGCCATCACGAGCGCCGATCTGATCCTAATCCCGAAGAAAGATAACCCAGAGACATTTAGTGACTTTCATCCCATTAGTCTTTGTACCTTCACCAACAAGATCATATCCAAGATCATCGCCTCCCGTACATCTGAATTCCTTCCCAAGATCATCTCGGAGGAGCAGAGTGGCTTTATCCAGGGGAGGAACATCCAAGATAACATTATGTTGGCCCAAGAGTTAATTACCTGCATGAAGCTCCCAGCTAGAGGAGGCAACATAGCCATCAAATTGGACATAAAGAAAGCTTACGATAGACTCGATTGGCTATTTATGATCCGGGTCTTCAGAGCCTTCGGTTTTTCAGAAATATGGACCAACATCATGTGGAGATCGATTAGCAACACGTGGTTCTCCACGGTTATCAACGGACAGGCGAATGGCTTCTTCAAATCGAGTCGTGGGGTTAGGCAAGGAGATCCTCTATCATCCACCATCTTCATTATTACGGCGGACGCTCTGAACAGAAACCTTAATAAGATGGCGACCACCCCCAACTTCCAGTACTATCACACCACCAGCGGATGCCCGATCATCACCCACCTGGCTTTCACTGACGATATCCTTATTTTCTCTTCTGGGGACGCCGGATCGGTGGAAGTTATCCACAACACGCTCCAGAGATACGCTGGGTGCTCAGGCCAAAAGGTTAACCCGGACAAAAGGGTTATCTACACCTACCACAAAATTAAGAGAGAGCACGCGGCGAGCCTCTCCAACACCACCTCCTTCCCCATCAAGCACCCGCCATTCCACTACCTTGGATGCCCTTCGTGTACGGTAAATCCAACGTCGGTATTTTTAAGAACCTGATCAATCGCATCAGGAAAAACTCGAGGGTTGGCACAACGCTACCCTATCCCCAGGAGGCAAGATGATCCTCATCAATCACATCCTTACATCCATTCCCATCTACACCCCGGCCGCGTGTTCTCCCCCAAGAAAGTGCTCTCTACGATAGAGAGCACCTTTAGCAACTTCTTCTAGGGGCACAGCGGCGGCAATGACAAGCATCATTGGGCTAGTTGGGATACCACGGCTCGTCCTACCGGGGAGGGGGCCTGGGCTTCACCAAACTTTCCCACATCGTTAATGCATTTTCGATGAAACTGTGGTGGAAGCTCCGCACGAGTCAGAATTTATGGACCAGGTTCATGAAGGCCAGATACTTCAAGTACATCCACCCGTCGACGGCCATCTCGAACAACATATTATCAGCGGCTTGGCAATGCATTCTCATCGGACTGTCTTTTACCGAACCCGTGATTCGCCTGCAGGTTGGCAAAGGCGAGTCTTCGCCATTTCTGGAACGTTGGGTTGGTGACACCTTGCTTCCCAACCTTTCAGACGCTCCTAGGAACAGCACTATCAAGGACTTGTGGGACCCCTCTAACAACAACTGGAATTGGGACAAAGTCCAGGTCTGGACCGGGCCAGAGGCTCTTGATTGTATCCAACATAGCGGATTGACGATCGGAGCGGACGCAGATAAGCTCCAGTGGTCGGCCGCGGCCAACGGATGATTCTCGGTTAGATTGGCCAGAGGAGTGATCCTTGGCAATGCAGCGCTGGCTCCTACCATTGCAGCATTTTGGCAGACATGCATCCCCAAGAAGTGGTCCTTCCTTACTTGGAGAGCCCTACGCAAGATCCTACCCACCGATGACACTCTCAACACTATAGGATTCAGCCTTGCATCAACATGCACATGCTGCTCCGATCGCCAATCAGAAATAGTTGACCATATTCTGTGTCAAGGGGACCTCCCAGTCAAGGTATGGAGAGTTCTCTCCCAGCGCTGTAGTATGGCTCAAGGGGGCGACAACTTCTACGACTTCGTTTCAGCCTGAGCGTCTGCGTCCCAAGGCCACCAGATCGTTGCTAGCGTCGCAACGTGGTTTCTCTGGAAAAATCACAACAAAGCGAGATATGAAGGCCACCAGTACTCCATAGACCAGCTAATTAGGGAAACCATTCGATAATGCCGCAAACGGAGCTTCCTCTGCTCGCATGGACAGACGGTGTTCTGGAACTTCCTCCATTCCCTGGCTTAGCCGTTTTGGTTTTCGTGTTTCCTGTTTTTGCTAGTATACATGTGTAGGCTTTGGCATTTTGTGCCTAGTGGTATACTTGTACAGGTTCGGCCTTTTCGGCCTCTTCATTAAAATGGGTCGTTCTTTCAATATATATATATATATATATATATATATATATATATATATATATATATATATATATATATATATATATACCTAAGGCACTAGCCTAGTGGTAGTACGGGAGGCCGCCCGAGCATAGGTCTGGGGTTCGATTCCTCTCCTGGGCGGCTGGGTGGCATTGGACCACGGCTCGGCTTGGAGAAAGGACACCTGAAAAAAATTAAAAAATAAAAGAATATATATATATTATATATATTATATATATTATATATATATATATATATATATACAATGAAGATCTGCTCGTGGGCGAGACTGCTGACGCGCCCGTCCCCACCGGCGGCGGTGGCCCTGGTGGTGCTCAGGTAAGGTGCCTCGCTCCCTCCTAGGCGGCGGCTTCGAGCTTCCCCCGACGTGCTCGTGCGGCGGCTGGCTCTCTCCTCCGTCTTCCTCGTGTGCTGGTTCTTCTTTCTCGACTGTCCTCTCCGTCTTTTCGGTTGGCCCCATTCGTCTGTCTCTGGTTGCATCGTTTCCTCGGTGTCCTACTCCCCATCGACCCTCCCCCATCTCTACGACAGCGTCCTTCTCTCCCCTCCGCTGTGCTCAGTCTTCCCCGGTGTGCTCTCTCCGCCATGGACGAGAACCCTTTGGCCGGGTCCACCTCGACCGGCTCCCCCTTCCTGCTCGCAGGTGGTCTTCGTCCTTGTCCGCCCCGGGCACCGTGGTCCCCTGACCAGCTTGCCTTGGTCGGACTGGGGGGCTCCTCCTCCGGGTCTGACTTTGGGCCTCTGTTGGCGTCCCCACTGTCCTGACAGGACGTGGACGTCTTGCTCCTCGCCGATACGGCCGGTTGCTTCCTGCCAGCCGGTCGCCTCCCTCCGAAAGCTCCTGGTGGCTCCCCCCAGCCCTCCTGGTTTCCCACCCACCTCCCCTGCTTTTTTTGAATTCGAATCCTAAGTTCCCGTCCAGCCTCCTCCTCCCTCCCTCTCATTTTTTGCAATCGAATTCAAATTCGCATTTTCCCCTATTCCTCCTTTTCTTTTGGCGCATGCCACTCTGCACCATCCTTGTTGGTGCACAATAGTGGCCTTCCTCTAGCCACACCCGTCCAGCACGTGCCTTCCCCTCCCCCTGGCGCGACCCATCCTTTTTTGGGCTCTGCGCTCCCTGTTGGGCGCTACCTGGCTGTATCTCTCCAGGCAGCGCCGTCCCTCGCTGCTCCCTCTTGCTTGGGCACCCTGTTGGAGCACCCCTTGGCTACCCTCCAAGGCACTTATAGTTGACCAGTCACAGCCTGCACCACATAGGGTGCACCCTTTGTGCACCTCCAGGCTGCGTCATTCAGCTTCTATGCCCATTCAGTTAGCGCACCCACTTTCCCTTACGCACGCCTGGTTGGATAGCCACAGACCGCGCCACTCCCTGACGCGGCCCTCCCTCTGTCCCGATCAGCAGGCGCACTTGTGCCACCGGTGGACATCCCCGTCTCTCTTCCTTTTGTCGATGCAGATCTGCTCGCATTGTTCCCCGTGGCACCCCCTAAACCGGTGCCACCCTCCCCCGTGCTACCTCCAGCATTGGCTTCTCTGGGTGGTCTTGCATCTTCAACTCCCTCCATGGCCAACCCCCATGCCCCGCCGTGTCATTTCCTGCCACGCATCCTGGAGCGCCCTCGCTCTCCGACTTGCTGCCAGGCGCACCTTTGAGGCCAACCTACGCTCTTGAGGTGGAGCATTTCCCTCTACTCTGCTCGACGCGATCAACCCTGGGGCCCACCATCGATCGCTCGCATGGCGCCACCCATCCCCTCCTTTGGCCTCTTTCGCAGATAAACTGCGCCCAGACAGGATAGCCTACCAACAACCGACGCTACTCGATGTCATGTTAGAGGAGATCGAACCCCGTTCCTCGTCTGAAACCCAGCTCATCTCGATGTCGTTCTCCGAATCAGAATAACCGTCATTATCGGCGATCTTCCCGCACACCTTCGTACTCAAATTCTCTACTGACTGCCCGAAGCTGATCCGGGTTCAGGAGACGATAGCCAACTGGGGTCTTACTGCGGCATACAGGGTGGCTCCCCCAGACCCAAAATACATCCTCCTGCATCTATCCTCAGAAACAGATCATAATAACGTCTGGTCCAGAGGTGCCGGCCGGATAGACAACCACCCAATAAAAATTGTTAGATGGTCTACGGATTTCAACATAAACATCGACTCCGCGGTTGTTTCAACGTGGGTGACCCTACCAAACCTTCCTCTCACTTTCTTCGTCCCTGCTGTGCTGAAGTGTATTGCCAACTCCTTTGGTACGTTTGTGGCATTGGCAGAAGAAACTCGTAACCTCTCCAAAGCTAATTATGCTAAAATCTGTGTAGAGCTCGACTTGAGCAAGACACCCCTAATCATATACAAATAGTTCTTGGCAACAAGATACACATCCAGCGCATCATATATGACAACAATATCATATTCTGTGCCCACTGTTATATGAGAGGTCACCTCATTGAACACTGCTTCCGTGCCCACCCTGAACTGAAGAAGAAATTGACTCGCAAGGCTGTTCCACATCACCCGAACAGTACAAGCAATAAATCCCCTATCCTTTCTCTCCCTAACTCCTACACTAGATTCGACAACAGTGAGGAAAAATCTACCCCCCAGAATCAAGCCCATCAGTACAAAGTCATCGTGCCATTCATAGACCCGGTCCTTACCTTGTCTAACAAATTCGACACCCTAGTGTCTGATACCCAAGAAGCTTCTCAGGAATCGGTCTGCCCTGATGGCATCCACGAAGTTCCAGAATCGAGAGCAGACATCGAGAACACTAGCAGCGCGCTACAATGCCACAGGGGAGGATCAATTGGAGGACGCTGACCCTTCTAACACAAGGATTCCACCGGAGCAGCAATCAGAGTCTACCAAAAATCGAGTGCCTGCCTACCCTCCCATTATTGAGGCAGGCATACCGACAAAAATGTTAGCCAATTTAGGTCAAGGCCCTGTGAGCAGGATGCGACAGGCCAACGACGCCGGGTTCACCAGCAAGAGCAACTTCTTTGGAGCTCTAGCAGAAATAGAGGGAGAGGTTTACATGCATCCGACAGAGGAATCAGTGACTAAGGACCAGGATTGCCAAAGTTCGACCGTCGAAAAGGATGAAACAACCATCAAAAAATCCAAAAAAAAATCCAAATCCAACAAGAATAGAAACAAAGAGTTACCGGTCATCATCACTCGATCGGCAGCAAAACTCAACAATCCCCCCACCAGCAACCACAATGCTTAACATCCTTACTTGGAATGTTAGAGGCCTTACCAAAAAACCCACCTTGAGAAGATTAATCAGTCTCAAGAAGATTCACAGAATCGACATCTTAGTGATTATTGAACCCAAAATCCCCTATCAAAATTAGGTCCATCCAGTTGCAGTTAGGCTTCCCCTTTGCTTTCGCTAGCTGCCACGATATTTGGATCATGTTTACGACTGATGTGAAGTTTGGCATCATCCACGACTTGAGATAGGCCCTCTCGTAGGGGTGTAAACGGGTCGGACGGACACGGACAGTCTACTGTCTGTGTTCGGTCCAAAAATGAAAATGAGTTCGGACGGACGGACACGGACAGTCCACTGTTCGAGTTCGGGCCGGACGGACACGGACAACCACTGTTCGTTAATTCAATCGGACGGTCCGCGGACAAATAAAATATATTACCAAAAGCTATTATTTTATCAAGATATCTTGATAGTTGGTACAAAAAAATCAAGTTGAAAGAAAATACAATTGAAGGTTATAGAATACAACAAACAATAGTAAAAGGTTAACAAAAATGGAGACCGAACAACAAAAAATTAATGCAAAACCAAAATAATATGACATAATTGATGCAAAATCAAAATGAGTCCCCACGATCGGAAGGTTCGCGGACAAATTCGGACCGGACATGGATATGACCGTGTCCGGATTCGATTTTTAAACGGACCAAAAAAAGTGTCCAAATTATATTCGTTAATCAATCGGACGGTCCGCGGTCGAACCATTTATCGAGCCGGACACGTACGGACAACGGACTACTTTGTCCATTTTACACCCCTACCCTCTCGTGTTGGATGGAACATCCCTTGCTCCATTCCCGATCCCTTCTGTCTGTCGTCCATGGCAGCTGTGACATCCCCGAATACAGACAACTGTGGGAGGACCTTACGAATATTCAACTTAACCATAGCCACATCCCCTGGCTGTGTGTTAGCAATTTCATGCAGCTACTTACAGAGAGGAGAAATCGGGAGGTCGTCTCCCTCCTCCGTCGGCCATCTACGACTTCACCAACTTCATTTTTAGTGCTCACCTGTCTCCCCTTCAGTTCAACGGTAGCGCCTTCACCTGGTGTAACATGCAAGAAGGCGCTCGACGACAGTACTCTCGTCTTGACCATGCCCTCATCAACTCGAAGTGGTCAGATTTGGAAATCACCTCTACTCTATCACACCTCAATGCGACCGAGTCGGATCACTCCCCTCTTCTCATCGAGATCAGCAGCAAATCGAACCAGATCAAGAATTTTGCTTCCTCGACTTTTGGATCCACCACCCACAGTTTAGGGATATAGTTGACAGTGCTTGGCACGGTGCGGACACCCTCGACCCCCTTGTCTGTGTCGCGAACAAACTCAAAGTGACTAGGAGAGCCCTTACAGTACGTAGTAAGGCAGCCTTTGGGGATATCTTCCAAGATGTTCGTGCAGCTGAAGATGATGTAACCCGTACGGAAGCTCTCTTCGCCACTGATAGATCTCCTGCGGCTCGTGCCTTCCTAAACCTTACCTGAGCACTTCTAAAATTCAGACTAAAACTCGAGACTAAATTCTGGAAACAAAAAGCTAGACTCACCTGGGACAGTGAGGGAGACAGAAACTCTATCTATTTCCACTCCCGTGTCAAGGGACGAAGACAACAGCTCAACCTCCACCAGATAGTTGATGAAAACGGGCACATTATCAAAGATCGACAGGGCATCCAATCAGCCGCTGCTAATTCTATTTCCAGTTGTTAACTAAAGCTGTCATTATAAGAGGCGAGGAATTCCTGGCGGAGATCCCTCCACTTATTGACGACAGAGACAACATTCAGCTAGAGCTCATCCCTTCAGAACTAGAAGCCAAAGATGTCGTTTGGACCCTTGACGAGCACATCGCTCCCGGACCAGACGGCTTTACTGTCATTTTCTTTAGATCATGCTGGGGCATCATCAAGTCAGATATCCACAAGGCGGTCACCGCCTTTTTCTAAGGAGCTAGGTACCCCAGATCGATTTCCTGCGTTAATGTCACGCCCCAGAACCAGAATACTAGAGAGCGGGGGCGTACATAGCAAGCTCCGTATAATAAAATGGAATCCACCTCACTATACGGTCACGGCTGTCTAGATATACGAGGGTTTAACTATAATCCATCAGTCTCTTATGGTCAAGAACAAGCCTAGTATCTAAATCACAAGTAAGAAAATAAATGTTACAAGATGTAAGATCACTAAACTAAATATACAATAGAAAGGCGTCCCAAACATAACATATTCAGCTGATCATGAAGCTAGTCGTACAAAATGTCAGGAGTAGAAAGGGTCTAGTCATACATGATCAACCCTAGGATCTGTCAATCATGTTACAGCCCGTAGACAGACAGTAATAAGGTATGAATACGAGCTAACAGGTGCTCGCCGGCTAAACGCCTCAAAAGAATATTTTTATAATAGAGTGGGAGAGCCAAAATGAACCCATGCGTTGCCAGGATTCCGTCTAGTGGTCACTATCTGGCTAGAAAATCGGTAGATCCTCTGGAGCTGCTCTGGTATCTGGCCATACAAAACCAGCTAGGTCAGACCCCAGAAAGAATAAGTGCCACAAAGGAGGCTTCACTTAGGAACTAAAACCAGCAATTAGCATTAGAATATAATTATATAATAAAAGACAGTAATTAAAGAAAAGCATGACAGGTGATATACGATGAGATAACCATGGGACTATTCAGATAACCAGGTTACAATCCGTAAACCAAACAAGGACCGGGGTTGTAACCCTTCGTCTGAACAGAACTTGGTTTCTCCCACCATTTATCGGCAAGATAAAATAAGAAATCAGGTTACGTAACAATCTTGTACAGGATCAAGACAAGACTAGACTGATTTAACTCCATCCAACATTTCACGGCCAAGCAATAAGTACGGCTTGATACTTTAACTAACTAGGGTTATCACAGGCCTAGTTACTAGCAAGATGCAGCAAGATTCTTCCACAGCCACAAGCCCTGCAGACCATCCAGGTTACCCAAGTCGAAAATTAGTATAATAAGGGTGCAACACATGAAAGTGTGCTGAAAATGTGCCCTACTCGTCGGCAGGCTACAAATCCACAAGTGCGCCCAGGTAACGGGATTGCCGATAGCTGGGAGATCTCTTCATGACTACTGGATTATTCTAGTTATTAGCCTTAGTCAATTTACAGTAGGTACCCCTGACCGTGGTACTTAGGGGTCCCTGTCCTAGACATGATGCAAGACAAGACGGGTTCATTTGTACAAGCACAATCGTCTATGGTGTCCAGGTCATTAAATCTTGTCATGTCAATTTAGCCGTCGTAACAGCATTTTGAGAAATATCATGTCAGGTTTATCATGTCAAGAGTGCGCCACAGTGGGCCACTATCAAGAATTATCATGTCAAGTTCACTGTCAGGGGTGTGCCACGGCGGGCCACTATCATGTCATGTCAAGTGCACCACAACGGGTCGCCATCGTGTCAGGGAATAATTAATATGGCACAAGCATACATGTGGTAATTAAATATTAGCAGGGGCAAGGACGTGGACTCATGCGGCTCAGGAAAAATTGGGCCATATGCGGCCAGCAAATAAGAGGCCATATGCGGCTCAAAACTGGTTGCATGCAAATGTATGCAATTATTTAATACAAATGCCTAAGGACATGCGGCCATCAAATATATTTCCATACGGCCAATATATATATCCATGCGGCCAGCCAATACACTTGGCCATGCGGCCAATTACTTAGCTAATGCATGCAGCTGTTTATGCAAAATAATTGAAAGGCCATGCCGCCGGCTACGAATTCTCTTATGCGGCTCAACTTGGAATGGCCATAATATAAATGCTAAATGCCAAACTTGCTCCCATATGCGGCCAAACTTGCTATTGCAAGCAAAATGCCGATGCATGCAAACTTGCTCCCATATGCGGCCAAGCTTGCTATTGCAAGCAAAATGCCACTGCATTAATTACTAAAGCTAATGCATTAAATGATTCCCATGCAAGCTAATGCATTAAGTGATTTCCATGTATTAAATGATTCCCATGCAAGCAAAATGCTCCTGCACTAAATACTAAAGCTAATGCATATAGGCAGCAAGCAGTTGCATGCAATTATTTGCCATGCATGCAATTATTTGCCATGTATGCAAGCATGCATACAAGTACGCAAATAATTACGTAAATGGCCATGCATGCTCAGGAAGTTGCATGCAGCAACTTAATTAAGGGCCATGCAAATAAATAAGAAGGGGGAACATATGCGGCTAAGCATATTGCTTGAGCCTATGTGGCCACAAGTAAATGGAGGAGGGGGAGCCGCATATGCTTGAGCCTATGTGGCCAAATGGACAGTGATACCATATGCGGCCAAATGAACAGTGATGCCATATGCGGCTCACTATGGCATGCAAATACAAGCAAAATATATAAGCATGCATGATTTGCATGCATTAAATATAATGCATTAATGTAAAGCCATACGGCCAACTGAGCAGATGGCCATGCGGCTAGCATAGGAATGCTTGTATGCGGCTAGCTAACAAACATTACTTATGCGGCTAGCTTAGGATTTAAGCATAAATAATTAATCTTGCAAGCTACATTAAATGCTAATGCATTAAAATACTAATGCATTAAATGCTAATGCATTAAAATACTAATGCATTAAATGCTAGGCTAATGCATTAAATGCTAGGCTAGCTAATACATACATTACAAATATGCAAAGGCCATGCGGCTAACATTGTGTTGGCCATATGCGGCTAATACTAAAATGTGCATGCGGCCAAATAATTATTTAATGGCCATACAAACAGCAAATACCATGCGGCCAAGCAAGTGATCGGCCATGCGTCCAATTCAATTAAATGGCCATACGGCTCAGCATAAAATATTGCATGCGGCCAGGAGTGCAATTATTGGCTCCCACAGAGAACATGTCCATGGAGAATACCATAGCCTCCATGCACCACCAAACAACAATAGGAACCCAAATCCAGACTTTCGTAGGTCAAATTTGAGTAAAATGGAATTCTCTACACCATGGAACCATCAACTAGCAAAAATATGCAAGTTTGATAGATCAAAACTCATGAAAATCGAAAATACCACAAAGCTAGATCTACAAGAAATTAACCATGAAAATGAAAAATGTTGAGTACTAAAGTGGGTTAGAAACACATGAGGAAGACAATAGAACAATAAAAATGGACTTCCTCCCTGAAGTAAGATGTACTTGCCTAAGTTCTCCACTCTCTCAGGTTGGTGGAGAAGTAATGGTGGGGGAAGAAGAAGAGTAATGAATAGAGAGAAAAAGTTGGGCTAATTAAATGGGGATGGTGGTGGTAGGTAGGTGGGTTGGTTCTCCAACAAAATCGAACCAAGCCAACAAGCCGAACCGAACCAAGATGAACCAAGCAAAGAAATGCCCAATTATACCAAGCAAGGAGACATGCAATACGAGAAAAAAATACGTACACGTATTCCAAAATACGTAATACGAACAACAGGCATTATAACTCTACCCACCTTAAAAGAATTCCGCCCTCGGAATTTAATCAAGAGGCTAGAGATGCAAGGACAAGCTATACTAAGCAATCAATCAAACAATCAATCATGCAAGCAGGGAATTTGAAGGAGGAAGGAAGAAGGAAGACATCCTGCTAGAAACCTCTCTGCCGGTTCTGAATCCGAGCTGGGGTCAGGGCATACTGTTGGGGTCTCTGCTGCTGGAATACTTGAGCCTGAGGTGGCAATGGCCTCGGAGGCTGGTACTGCTGCTGCTGCTGTACTGGTGCTGGTCCCCTTACCGATGGACTAGTCTGGGCCGATGATGAACTGGCCCTATTCGGACAGGACTTCTTTGTATTTATTCCTATATTGTGTAGCAGACTTCTTCTACTTTATGTTTCAGACCCAGTATAGAATGTTCTGTCCCTTACACTTATTGATCAGAATCTTATATAGAATGTTCAGTCCACTCTGTATACCCAGTTCCCTTTGTTTGTATTACCCTGCATTTAGATATGGATCTATCCATAAGGACCATACATCCTTAATTCTATGTATCTGTCTTCCATTTGCAGGTTTGAGTTTAGTTGATGTCAAGTCATGTATCTTCATATCCAAACCCCTCTTTCCTTTCCACTGTGTTCAGTCTTGAACCCTTGATCCAGTCCCCCTATATACATGTCCTGTCCATTGTTGGCCCATTGGTCATGGTCGAACCTGATTTTAATAATTAATCAAACTCTATCTCGATATAAGGGCTACTTAGACTATTTGGACAACTGCTAAAGAACTACTACCTATCTGTTCAAGATCGAAGCCGATTTTGTCGTATGAGTCTGTATGCAATGTAATTTTCATATTTATTGAGTCTATGAATACTTTGTACACCGAGTCGTACTGGCAAATAAGCTACCCCAAAAACGTTTTAAAAAAATATCCTATGTTTTAAAAAATAGCCCATTTTACAAAAGCACCTAACTTCTTAAACGTTTCATAAAGCCAAAACCCAAAATCTGTTTTTAAAATGGCAAAAAATTCAAAATAACCCTAGGAGAATTCGGTCAGAGTTTGACCCGAATTTGCCTAGTGTACGTTGGATTTTGAACTTTGTCTTCCTGTAGTTACGGATGCAACGACTATTTGTCGAGCTTCTCTCATAGAGTTCTGTCCGAATTCTGTCCGAATTCTGTCAGAGTCCTGCCTTTGGAAAACCTATAAATAGAGAAGTATTTCAATCATTTCAATACACTCATTCACTTTCTCATCTCTTCTCTCTAAGATTAAACGTCTTCCAAAGTGCTCTAAAGATTTCATTTTTAAATCTCAAGCCAGTTACAATCCTCTAGTCGATTTGCCAGTACGGTACGGTCTAGAAGCTTCACAATGATTGTAATCAGAGGCTTGATTGAAGAAAGACACTTCACAATTGAAGTTGGTCGAGTACTTCGTATCAAAGCTCGCGTTGTAGAAGTTGCAAGGACTTCGTATGAAAACTTGTGGTATTTTCCAATAGTACATTCAACTGGAATTTAGAGTTCTTCCGACTGAAATAGACCACACAAGAGGAAAACCAGTATACATCACCGTCTTTGCGTTTGCTTTTTGATCTCTACCTTTACATTTATTTACTTGTGATATATACATTCTTTGTGATCTTGTTGCTAACTTTTTAATTATCTAAATTCCACTGCCTATTATATTCACCCCTCTTTAGAGTATTGCGCTTTTCGATTCTTTCCTACATCCATAATGTTGATCAGTCCTCTTTAGGCTTATTTTAGTTTGTTGCATCCAACTGTCCAGTCCACTATCTTGAGCTATCCACATCTCAAGTTGTTCAAACCTCTATATCACTATTGTTCAGTCATCCATATGACTTACCTGAGCATTAAGCTCAGTTTTCCCTTTATGTGTTGTTCTCTTACCTGTGAAGTCCAATCCAAGTATTCTCTATGTTCAATCCATTAGATGATTAGTCCAAAACTTTGTGAATGTTCAATTTTCCTTTCCTTTCAACATTTATGTCCTATAGTAGCCTATGGTGTCGATTTTGGTATTAGTATTGGGAAGTTGCCTATCCTCTTTCCCCATCATATATATTAGAGTAGAGACATATACAAAACTAGTTAGGTACACAAGTACACATTACAGTTATATATATATATATATAAGTATCACATTAGTAGTAGATAAGGTATGATACTACTTTTAGCCTAAACACTAAATAGCCTAATTAGCTAAAAACCCTAGATTAGACTACAAACATACCAAGTTGACCAAGGTTGACCAATTAGCTAAAGTTTGACTAGTGTTGACGAAATTGACTTTACTGACCTAGATATGGCCTAGCAGCATGCATATAACACTATCGTTTAATCTAGAACACTCTGTAACATGTAATTCTCATCATAGGTCTCTAAGAATCCAGTTTAGATACCGATACACACCTGTTGCTCAGGATATCAGGCAAGTACACTCTCTAATCATTTTTATTATGATAGTATCTATATTGCCTGCTCTAGACTACTTTACTTGATGCTGACACATTGTTATCACGGACCAGTACTATATGGATATTGTCATGAGATGTTATCCCCTCATTGGGTACATTGTGTATTTCATGTTCATGTACTTTATCATGTACATCTTGTACTCCTTGTAGTCGTATTATTCATGTACACTCATGTGCTCTCGTGTACTCTCATGTTCACATGTGCTTCATGTTCAAACTAACAATCATGTACGTAACATAATGTGATCGGATCCTTGTGTATTGATTGGGGTAGGGGGAGTAGAAGTGGTTATGTGATTAAATCCCTCTAATGTGCTCATGTATATGTTGATTATATCTTCACGTATAATAGAATTTGCGTAGAATACTCTTGTACAACCAAAACGAATCACATAACTGTCTTGTGCTCTGAATCACTTATATTTACTATAGTTCATAGATTTTCTATTTGATTCTTGTATTCAGTTTCTTTATTCATATTCATGTATTTCCTTTACAGCATATCATGTATCTTATTATATTGCTAGTTCCATATATTCCTTACCATATTTTGGAACTTCTTTCAGAGTTATGTATTCACTCCAATCCTGACTTGATACGTTGACAAAATTTTACAAAGAACATGGAGGATCCAGCATCACTTATTATGGCACAGTCTTAGACAACACTTGCACCCTGGACCACCAGGAGGATCCAGCTAGCCTAGAGGAGACACTGGTAGTGCTTAGAATAGATTTCTAGAATATTGTCTAGTTATTTTCAGTTATCTTTCATGATATATATATATATATATATATATATATATATATATATATATATATCACTTCTTCTTTGGATGTGATGATAACACTTAAAGTCATTTCTATTCTGGTTTGTATCGCACTTTGATATCTTTCTATACTAAATCGTGCTGTTATTCCTCTTTACTTACTTTGCGATTGAGTTATATCTTTCTTAAATTTTCCTCCATTTGGAGAGTATATCTATTTTGGACAGGTACATTATACTGTATTTAGCGATTGTTGAGACTTAGGACATCGTTCTACCGCCGACACTGTGGCGTAGGCTGGACGTACCCACAGTCTCGTGCCTTTATACTGGGTGCGGGTCGTGACATCTCTCCACACCACTTTTAGGGCCAGCCATGGGGAGTTTGGGTTGCCCTAGCTGTGCTAATTTTGGTTGAACCTAAGAATAAAGCATAACAAAGAAATTAGATTTAAAATATTATAAAATAATAATCCACATATATATTCTTCCTATGAAAATGAGGTAAGATGCAAGAAATCATATGCAAAGACACGGGGCACACATAAACCATGAATTTCATATATGTTGTGTTTTTATGGACATGTATATGCATCTTAGCACAAGGTATACATAGAAATGTTAGTCCCGGGACGTAATTTTAAGATGAAAAACTGATTTTTCGGCAACATTTCAAAGAGGTGCACGACAGAGACCCCAAAGAATTTCGATAGATAAAATCAAATATAACACTTCGAAGAAGGCACAAATGAATTCATAATAGCAATGTTGATATCCTACAGAAAGTTTTTGATTAGATCAGAGTAAATCTCGTTCAGAACGAGATTACAAGTAGAGAAGGAAATAAACAGAAGTAAAGAAAAACCTGCTGGGGTGAATGATCCCCGGCGCTCAAAGCTAAATTCACCCCACACGAACAGCTTCCAGGAACTAGCAAGTTCAGAAAAGAACTTATGGAATACTCTGCTCTTCTGACTCCTCGGATAGCACAAAGACTCCTCGGATGGCGCGGAATGGCGCACTGTTTCTCTATTCTCTACTCTCTAAAAATTCATAAGGAATTTTCTGGAATGAACTGTCCTGAATGAGAGAGAAGAGAGGAACTTATATAGGCATGCATAGTTGTAGAAGGTAAAAAATTATTATAACTGATGGCACTGGTCAATAGGCGCTCAGAAGTCAAATGGCGATCAGAAGTGATGCTCATCATCAAATGGCGTTCAAAATCAAATGGCGCTGGCGCAAGATTCGACATGGCAAGCTTCTTCGAGAAGCTCAGGCGCTCGTCATCATGACTGACAACACGTCACTCAAGAAAAATCCTTTCGAATCTCGAGCACGCAGCGCTCGAGAAGATTGTGTCAGATTTGTTCATAATGACTGACAGCTGCCTCGCGCTATCTGTCATTTGGTGCGAGACAATCATTGTTTATATATTTAATGAATTAAGCAGAGGGCGCTAATTATCAAATTGCGTAAAGCGCCATTTGTGAGTTGGCGCCAATTGATCAAATCATCCAGAAGTAGTTAGATGACGTGACGCACATGCCACTAATCTCGAAGAACGTATACATGACACAGCCCACGACCAAGCGCATCTCTCTCACAGAATGCCATGTGTCCCAAGCAGTTAAGCCAACCGTTCGCACAAATGGGTGATGGCGTGCTAATTGCAAGTGTGCGCCAAATAGAGTAACTGGCTAACAGTTATTTCAAAACTCTATAAATAGAGTTTCAAATCACTTCTCAAGCATCACTAATGATCATAATCTTCTGAGCACTTGTTGCTGGCTTTCCTCTTCGACATCGCATCGTCCAAGGGATAAAGTGATCGTCTTCTGATCAGATTCCTAAAATTGTACTTTCTTAGAAATCAATTGTACTCTTGTACCTTTCTTACTTTGTCATCAAATTTTTGTTTTTGCAAACAAAATGACGACTCTGCTTGGGATGACTTTCTCCTCTGACGAGAAAGTGACAACTCAATACGATGTTGCGTCGGTCGGCATGATGCAGAAGACTTTGGTCATGAAAGTCGACCAAACTGCCTACGAAGCCATGATTGGCACAGGGGGTGCCAAGTGCTCACTACTGCTGCTATCTCTAAAGACAGAAAGACTCATGCCATCTGGACTCCTAAGTCCTCCAGTGCGCCAATCATAGCTCCTATGCAAAGCAAAGGGAAGTACTCTGTGGCCATTCCCTGTTCTTTATCAGTTCTGAACTTGGTGGAGGATGCGCCATCCACTACCTCAGCGCCAATCAAAGGACAGCGCCCAACGGCTATTTCCAATCCCTCCCAACATTCAGTTGGGGATACATGGGGACTATAAGTGAATGGGAGGAGATTAACCCCTATGTTAGGATCCTCCAGATCGATTCCCTGAAGTTGACGAGGGGTTAGTCAGGACAGCTAGGAATAGGGTAGCTTTTGTCTGCTGCACTGTATTTTGAAGGATCAGCAGATATGTATATATAGATATGATATATGGATGTAAAAGGAATCATTTTGTCTGTTGTACAACTTTTTGGATTCACAACCGATGTAAATAGTTTTGTATAAGGTTTAGAAGATAGAAGTTGCAAGGACTTCCTCCTGGAGCATATTGTAATCATGTTTTGTGAAATGAATAAAATATACTTTTTTGGTTCTAGTTAACTAAATTGTAATTGCTTTTGCTACAAGTTCATCTCCTTTAATGATTAAGTTCTTTAAGATTCTCTTTCGACCTTGCATTAATAATTTCCAATTCTTAATATTTAGGAATGTCTTCGCCACCGAACCCCAATGCATCGCAAACGGAAAACTCTGAGATACAATCGACGGATGCCTTTGAAAATTTTCAAAGAATCTTGGAGGCTAACACCTAGCAGATCCAACTTTCTCAAGCCACATCTGCAAAATTACTGGAACGGTTAGATGTCACACCTACTCCGAAGACTGGGACGATTTCGGATTTTAGAAGGATTATACCCCTAGAGTTTAAAGGAACTAAGACTCCTATGGAAGAGACGCAATGGATAAGAACAACAGAAGGATTACTAAAGGGTACCAAGATCGTGCCAGATGAGATAGTGTCTCTAGTGAGGATTCAATTAAAGGATGTATCAGATATTTGGTGGATCTCCTTACACCATAAAGAATCTAATGAAGTTGCATCTTGGGAAAAGTTTAAGGAAGAATTTGAGGAGAGATTCTTTCCCCCAAGCGCCAAGTTGGAAATAGAAAGGCGATTCCTACACCTGAGGTAAAATAAGACTTCTGTCGATAAGTACTCGGCAGAATTTACAAGACTCAACCGGTATGCTTCAAACATGGTAGCTACAGAGAAGACGAAGGTGGTCCGGTTCAGTGAAGGACTGGATGATAAATTAAAGATGAAAGTTGTACCTTACAAATGTCAGACTTATGCGGAGGTGGTCCAAGCAGCAAGAGACCAAGAGAGGATGCAGAATGATAAGAATAACTCGAAGACCGGAGGACAAAATCGAATTTTGGTGACCGCCTCATCCCAGGGAAGGACTTCGGGACAAGTACATCAGAGGTGTGCTCAGCCAGAACATAATAGAGCCGCGTAAATTGTTCTTAATATGGGAAGTCGGACATACGAAGAATGTTTGCAGAAGACTTCATAGAAGGTGTATGAAGTGTGGATCTTCCAATCATCTGTTGAATCAATGTCCCAAAAATAATAGAAGATCGGTAGTATAGAATAATGCACAAGGACCGAGAGCTGCAAATCAGGGATTTCAGCAAAGGCCTTCCTTCTAGAATAATGAGCCCAGGTTTAATACTGCTGCAACACCTCAAGCGCAATGTCATGCCCCTACGGGATATCAGCAGAGACCAGCTTTGGTACCTCAAGCGCATCAATTTCATCAAGCTCAAAAGACCGGTCAGAACAACAACAACAACAACAAGAAAAAGAACCAAGGTCAAGCTTTTATGATGAATATTAACAAAGCAGGAATAGCAGGCGACGTGGTAACAGGTACTATACTTTTTTCATCTAGCCCTGCATCAGTACTATTTGATTCAGGAGCTACTTATTCATTTTTATCTGCATCATTTATATCTGAGTATGATATAGTGACTCACCCTCTAGTTAGAAAATTAAAAATTCTTACGGGCTATGGTGTGGTAGAAGTAAGCCAAATTTGTAGAAAATGTCCAATCAAAATGGGAGGAGTAAATTTCCGGGCTAGTGTAGAATCATGAAAAAGAATGGTAATTCAAATGCGGCCCAGATTCAGCATGAAGCTCCATGCGGCTCAAAAGCTTGAAGAGTTTTATGCGGCTCGGAAAGTCCCAGAGAGCCGCATGCGGCTCAGGAAGAGCCACATGGCCTCATGCGGCTCAAAACAAGCTGATTACAGCTGGCCATAATTACTCCCACAGCTGGCCATTAAATGCCCTGACATAAAGTGACAGTTTTGACGGCTCTGACATAATGAAGAGACACGTCATGCTCATCAAAAGACGAGAAAATCTCTAAGATAGCCGACTCAGTTCACAAATTCTAAGGAGGATTAATGATGCGGACCGCCTAGGCCACCCTTATGCGGTTCAGTTGGGGGGCCACCCTTATGCGGCTCGGTTGTGAAGGCCACCCTTATGCGGTTCAGTTGGGGGGCCACCCTTATGCGGCTCAGTTATGAGGCCATCCTCATGCGGCTCGGTTGTGGGGGCCACCCCCATACGGCTCAGTTGTGAGGCCATCCTCATGCGGTTCAGTTGTGAGGCTATCCTCATGCGGCTCAGTTGTGAGGCCAGCCGCATGAGGTGGCCATCCTCATGCGGCTCGGTTGTGAGGCCACCCTCATGCGGCTCAGTTGTGAGGTCATCCTCATGCGGCTCAGTTGTGAGGCTACCCTCATGCGGCTCAGTTATGAGGCCATCCTCATGCGGCTCAGTTGTGAGGCCACCCTCATGCGGCTCTGCCATAACGCACCATTCATGCGGCTTGCAGAATAATGACGGTTGGGACACGTGGCAGAAGATTGACTGAGACTTATCCACGCGGATTTATTGCAGCCAACAAATCATAACAATGCAGATTTATTGCAACCGACACATCGGCCCGGATTGATTTCCAACAAACAGATCAAGGTTAATCTTAACCAATCCCCAACCGTCCACTTTTCAAGGCGCCGTTACTGTACGCCCCACTCATCACAAAGTCCTATAATTAGCAGGAGATTATTCCTTTGCACACACACAAAGAAAAAGCACACAGAGCAGGAGATATACACAGAGAGCATCCCACAGGGCAATACGCAGAGGAAGAGAGAGCACTTCTTCGTCGGAGCCAAGGCCGCGTTCGATCGTCCAAGGAGTAAGGCAGAGTTGATATCTCTTTTCCGAGCCTCTATCGTCACCCTTCCATAATCAAAAACTAAACAATTGTACTTAGATTGCTTTTCTTAGGTTTTGTTCCTAGGCTCTCTTTGTACGAGCGAGTTTGTATTGTGAATTAAAGTTCAGTCCTCCCATAAAACTGTAGTGTTCTTTGATAATCAATGGCAAACCCGATGGCGACTCTGCTGGGGACTAACTTCTCCACTGCTGAGAAGTTGGTGACACAATCGGACGCAGCCAAGCTTGGCTCCACGTAACAAATGCTGGTTGTTCGCTTCGACCAGCAAGCGTTTGAAGAGATGCTCTCCGACTGGAGTGCTAGCGCGGTCCAGAAGCGTGGCCGCACGAAGAAGGCCCGCAGGGAGTGGAGGCCCAAATCATTTGCTCCTCTCCAAGCTCTGGAAGAAGTATTCTCTGCTGCCCAAGACGACGGAGAAGACTCGCATGTGGCCCCACTTCAGACCATAGAGGACTCTGCTGTCCCTAAGTTCAGCAAAGAAAAATACTACGATGCTGGACTTGCAGGGGTAAAGAGGGACTCTATGCGGTCAAGGAAGGAGCCGCATAAGGGCGCCAGCCGCATGAAGACTCATGCGGCCACAAAAGCCGGTCGCATACAGAAGGCTCATGCGGCCAAAACTTCTAGCCGTATGGAGGAGGCTCATACGGCCACGACTTCCAACCGCATACGAAAGGTTCATACGGCGACAGCTTCCAGCCGCATGCAAACTGCTCAAGCGGCCACAAATGCCAGCCGCATGCAGACTGCTTATGTGGCCACAAATGCCAGCCGCATACAAACTGATCATGCGGCCACAAATGCCAGCCGCATGCAGATAGCCTATACGGCCACCAATCCTAGCCGCAGACCATCTGCTCCATGCGGCTCGGGTTCAGTCTTCGACCGCCACTCATACGGTCTTGACCTCAGATTCTCCTATAAAGATATGCTAGACTCTGTACGGCACAATTTGGACTCTTGCTACTATGCACCCTTGGGTGCTAGAGGGAAGAAGTCTAGGGCAGCGCGGGCTCGTCGAGCTCAGTCAGCTGTCCCAACCTCTGACCATCAGAGAGCTTCACTTACTATTAGGCGGGCCTCTGATGGAAAGTTGTACAGAACCGACCGTGTCCAGCCCCCGGCAGCAAACGGACAGAGTGGTTCCTAAGAGTCTCCCAATCATGGAGCAAACATGGTGCCAACACACTCGTGTGCTCGGGACTCCCGGGCCCACAAAACGAGTGACTTGCGTGACGTAATTCTTCACAAGCGCAAGGAAAGAATATAAAGCTTGGTGTGCAGAGAGTCCTTTCATGGACATCACTGCACTCAAGTTATTGTCAACTGCTGCTGCAGCAAGGTGGCACTACAAGAGGACCGGCAGTCCGTCTTCCAACGACTGCAGCAGCCAGGACCGATCCTACAATAAAGCTCAGGAGACGAGGCGCTTCATGTTGCCTCCTGTAATTCTGCTCGGAAGATCCCTACCGGCAAGACGGGGAAGAAGATAAATGTTTTTAGCCCGACGATCTCAACTGGCACAGCCAGAAAACTTGTATCCAGGAGGTTGTCCACAACCACCACAGGAGGAGTTTATCAGGGCACCCGCTCTAAGACAAAATCTTTAACACTTGGAGATTCGTCATCTACATCTATGGGGGTAGCCGAAGCTGGGGGTAGCACTCCCCGGAACATCCACGATAATCCGGTATTCCAAGAAGATCAACCAGGGGAGACAGTTCCTCCCACAGATGCAACAGACCCAGACGCCCCTGGGTCCCAAAATGAAGCAACCTCCGATGCAGGGGGTAGCACTTCCTCCGAGTCCGAACCGGAGGAGAACATTTCTATATATCCCGACGACTTCTCCGTTCGGGGGTATGATTCGGAGAGCACATCCTCTACAGTTCCTTCCACTGTTCCTCGTGTGAGAATAATATTTATGACTGATAATGACCAGGACGATCCGAGCGACCTACAGCGCCTCGACACTCTTGAGGCCATACTTCATACCCTGGTCAAGTCAGTAGACGAGATCAAGGCGGCTCTACCAACTCTCCAAGGAAGGACGACTGGCTAAACAAGTATGGGTCCCACCATCAATGCGGACTCAAACACAACTGCACCGACCCCTGGCGACAATCCACTCGGGATGTCGGCTCCCACCGCTGCAAACGAGGCTAAGAAGGCAAGAAGAGAGGTACAAGAGCTTCGGGCAATATTTCACGCCCGAGAAAACTCTCAGGACCTCAAGATACGACAACCGTATCCCGCTGCATAAAGAGATGTCCCCTACCCTCCACGGTACAAGCTATTCAACATTAATACATATGATGGCAAGACCTGTGCAAGCCGATACGTGACCTAGTTTGAGGTCACAACAGATCATCTGTCGCATGACGACGCTATCCTTACGCGGTTGCTCATTGGGGCACTAGAAGGGGTCGCATTCGACTGGTACCACAACTTGTCAGACAACTGCATCCATTCCTTCGCCGACTTCAAGCGTATGTTCTTGGAGAGGTTCTATATGGTAGGACAGGATGTGACAATGTCAACACTCATGGACGTTGTCCAAGGAGAGAAGGAGCTGACAAGAAACTATATTGAGCGGTTTGCCAAACCACGATGAAGTTGCCCTCCGGTAATCCAGACTCTTCCTTAATTGAAATTTGCCAAAAGAGGCTGCTCCCCACAATCAGCCTCTGGATAGGCAAAAGTCAATTTAAGGACTGGAAGACTTTCATCATCAGTGCCACTAGCGCAGAAGACAAGCTAAAGAAAGCTTGCCAACTGGGATTGCACATCTCGGAGGGAGAGGACAAAGGCAAATGCCCTAATGCCAATAACAACAACGGCAGTAATTTCTCCAACAACCGAGACAACAAGGGCAAACAGGCTATGGTGGCCGACACAGCCCAGAAGCCTGAACCAAAGCAGGCTGAGAAGCAGTAGTTGCAGATGTCTTACTCCTTCGAGGATAGTCATGTCAAGCCCATCCTGGACATGCTCATACAAGGAGACAGGATTTAGCTCCCTCTACCGAGACGTGAGCCCCGGCCTGCAGAGATGGAGGGCCCAAAGTAATATCACTATCATCGCTACGTCCACCATGCTACACAAGACTGCTTCCAACTGAAGCGGTACATCCAGAACCACATCGACTCGAAGGCCCTGGCCATTAATTTCGAGAAGGTAACGGTCACCGCCAATATGGTGTCGGTCCAATTCGACAGCTTCCCGTCGACAAGGACACAAGACGGCATAGTACCCGTCCTCCGGGCAAAAATAGAGGTCGCTAATCTTCTACCTTCCCGAGACCAGGCTGCTGGTCTAGTGCCCCTCACCACATCACGAGGGAAGATCATGTGGGTCCATCCGGACCTGGTACCTGAAGTGACTCAGCCCGCACCACCCTCCACCGGCAAGAAGAAGGGTGGGAAAGTCAAGTCCCGCCGCATAATCTCGGCAGATGTCAATAAAGCTACGGCTGTCGTCACCCGGTCTGGTGCACAATCCCAACCTACACCGGGTAACTCGGCTGAAGAACGCCAGCCGGCCGCTGCTGATGCTCCAGGACCTTCTCAACCTCCGTCGGCCGATAAGCCCAAGCCAAAGGAGACCCGCTTTGACAAGCCGCTCCGGAAAGACACGCCTCACGGGCTGGAGAAGCCCTACAATTTTGACATTTTGGCACAATTGGCCAATACACCAGCCAAGTTGTTATTGTATGAGCTCCTGAGACTCTCCAAAGATGTTCGCATCGCACTGAGCGAGGCACTCCAGAATGCCGACACATATCTGGCTCAGGCCAATCTTACAGGGGAGAGCTTGCCAGCGGATCTCCAGGACAGCACCTGCACAGGAGCCATGCCGAATATTGTGTTCACTCTGCAGGATATGCTTATCAAAACCAACCTGCACGATCGTCCTCTGTATTATACTGGATGTGTCGGCGATGTCAAGGTGGATCGGATGCACATTGATCCCGGTTCTTTGATAAGCATTTTCCCGAAGAGCTTGCTTCACCATCTGCGTATCCCTATGCATCGGCTGACTCTTACCAGCACCGCAATCAGCAATTTCAATTCTGGGAGAAGCTATCCCATTGGGAAGATTCGCCTGAAGTGCCAAATTGGCGACCTTCAGTCGGAAGTAACCTGCTATATCATCGACGCAGACACCTCCTACAATATTCTCCTGGGCGTCCGTGGATACACGATTAATGATTGTGCCCTCCACATTGCACCAGTGCTTCAAGTACGTCGACAAGCACGGCTTCGTAAGGACAGAATTTATTGACATCGATCCCTTCAAAGGGGTCGAATCCTATTATTCGGATTCTTACTTGTACGAGAAATCCAAGAGGCACCTGGTCAACGAAGATGTTTAAGAACGGACGGAGGCCATTGTAGGGTTGGAGGAACCTTTGAGGATCCATCTCTAACCCCGCAAACCAGGCAGGACTGCACCTCTTACAGCTACTCTGCGTAGAGAAACAACTAGTCTTCCGGTGCTCACCGCACAGAAGGAACAGATGACAATCCGACTGCCAAGGTCTGGCCAAGGGCCAAGACCTATGACGGAGCCACTGATAATCAGGCTGCCGAGAGCCGGCCAGCAACAAAAAGAGGAGCTTAATCCCTCTGTCAAGCCGATGATGATTCGTCTTTCCAGAATGAGTCGGCAGCCGAGCGCTAAGCAGGGGACTGCTAGCGAGCCAACAACTCCCCGCCCAGCACCAAGCAGCAAACTGGGGGTCGCTAATGCACCAACGACTCTACGTTCTGCTCCACCAGTGGAGCCCCTAATGATTAAGCTGCCCAGGTCGTCCTCCAGTCTTCATTGACACAGGAGGTAGCCGAAGAAGAGTTAGAGCTGGCCAAGTATGTGGTTGCTCACACTGATGTTCCGTCCGCAGATGATGTAATTCCACCGGAAAAGATACCTTACTTCATCAATAAAGGGCTATCTTTGAACTACCTCGAGCTTAATAAGCTTTGTACAATATATGCTATGGAATACGGTATAGGCACCCACCTACACACACAGGTGACAAATGTCTACACCGCAAACCAACTTACTCCCGTGGAAGACGCTTGCTTTATAGTCGAAGGAGAGGATCATCCAATCATCTTCGGCCGGAAGAATAATCCACAGCCCTTCAGTATAGAAGAAGTTGATCTCGAACCCGACACCAGAAGACTGTCCCTTTATCTGTATAGCTCCCGATCCAAGTATCTCATGCAAAAATAGGGGTATGATCTAGAGACTATGTTAGGTTTAAACTTCGGCACTGGACGGCGGTTACCCTTACAGTTGCCAGTCCCGGCGAAACTACGGGATTATTACAACAAGACCAGATGTGGGCTAGGTTATGTTACACCTACAATGACTCTTGAAAGCTCAGATGAGGAATGTGACTGGCATTCACACTCAACCGGATCACCAACTTCTGATTCGGATGTCAGCATCGGGGATGTATTCAGGCAAACTCTGTCTGTCAATATGGCAATTGCTGATGCCTACGAAGAAGACAAAGATGCACTCGAACTTCTCGAGTTAGAACCTTGGGTCCAGCAACTAGATGCACAATAGAAGAAACGCTTTGAACTTTGTGAACCTTCCACTGAAGATGAGGTTACGTAAGTTGACTTCGGCGATGAGTCCTCTCCAAAGCCAATCTTCGTCAGCAAAAGCCTGACAGACGAAAAGCAGAAGGCACTTTTGCAACTCGTCAGAGAGTACATTGACGTGTTCGCCTAGAGCTATGAAGACATGCCAGGGCTAAACCCCGAGGTTGTACTTCATAAACTCAACATTCATCCAGACACAAAACCGGCCAAGCAGCAGCAAAGACGTTTTCGTCCGGACATCATGAATTCTATCGAAGCTGAGGTCAACAAACTGATAGCCAGCGGCTTCATCCGGGAGAAACAACATCCAGAGTGGGTCGCCAACATAGTACCAGTCCTCAAGAAAAATGGAAAGATTCGAATTTGCATCGACTTCCAAAATCTAAACGAAGCATGTCCTAAAGATGAGTTCCCTCTTTCCATCACGAATATCATGATCGACAACACATGTGGCTTTGAGCGCATGTCATTCATGGATGGCTTCTCAGGATATAACCAAATCAAGATATTTTCTGACGACGAAAAGCATACATTATTTTGAACACCGATTGGCGTGTACTGTTACACAGTCATGCCCTTCGGTTTAAATAATGTCGATGCCACATATCAAAGAGCCATGAGTGTCATCTTCAGAGATCACCTGCGTAAGACCGTGGTGTGTTATGTTGATGACATCGATGTTAAAAGTCGCTCTAAGGGAGACCATCTGCAGGATCTGAAGACGGTATTCGACCTGATGCGAGCGCACAACTTAAAGATGAATCCTACCAAATCCTTTTTGGGCGTATCTAGTGGAAAATTCCTGGGTTTTATCATTACTGTCTAGGGAATTCATATAGATCCGGAGAAGACGAAGGCAATCATGGAGATGGGTCCCCCGAGAAATTTTTGTGAACTCCGAGGCCTTCAAGGGAGGCTAGCTTACATTAGGAGGTTCATCTCTAACCTCTCCGGGCGATGTCAACCATTCACCCACCTTATGAAGAAGGGCGTCTCATTCGTATGGGATGAAGAGTGCCAACGTGCGTTTGACAACATCAAAGAATACCTGTCAAATCCTCCAGTTCTGGTGGCCTCGGTTGCTGGAAAGTCGTTCTTGCTCTATGTACGAGTGATGGAGCATTCCCTCGGTGCTCTACTAGCACAAAACAATGACACATAGCATAAACAACCTATCTATTACCTCAGCCGAATGATGATTGGGCCTGAGCATAGATACACCGCCGTGGAGAAGGAATGTCTTGCTCTGGTGTTCGCTATCCAGAAGATGCGACACTATGTTATAGGACAAACCATCCACGTCATATCAAGAGTTAACCCCCTCAGGGTCCTCATGACTAAGCCAGGCGCACTCAGCTCTCACCTCGCTACCTGGGCGATATTATTGTCTCCCTACCACATGATCTTCGTTCCGCAAAAGGCCGTCAAAGGTCAAGCTCTGACGGACTTTTTACCAGCCCATCCAAGTTCGGAGTCAACCAGAATATATGAAGAGATCCCAGACGAGGTCGCCAATTCAAATATGGCTTCCCATGATTCCGTCTGGCGAATGTTCTTCGACGGTGCTTCAAGAATCGGGCCCAAAGGCAACATTGTCGTTGGGGTTGGAGTGGTACTGATTTCTCTCTATAGCTTAGTGATCAACCGGACATAGTCCCTTACAGAACCCTGCTCGAACAATGTGGCCAAGTACAATGCCTTGGTTATCGACCTCTGACTTGCAAAAGAACTGGGGGTGGAGTACCTAGAGGCATATGGCGATTCACAGTTAATCGTCAATCAGATCCGGGGTTCATATGAAGTTCGTCATGAAGACATGATCTCCTATCATCAGGTAGCGATCGGTATCATTACGTCTCTGAAAGGGTTCTTCATAGAACATGTTTCGAGACTCCGAAACATTGAAGCCGATGCCTTAGCAGGACTGGCCGCTTCCCTGGCGGTCCCAAAATATACTCATTATTTGGTGGACGTAATAGGCCATAAGTTGGTCTGTCCCAAGAACAACGTCCAATTTGTTGAGAGCTATTCTGCCCTGACAGTCGATGAGACATAGGATTGGAGGCTCCTATTTATCGACTTTGCAGTTTATGGTATCTTGCCGGAGAACCCAAAAGAAGCAACCTCTATTAGAAGACATTCTCTCATATTCTTCTACGATATTGAGATAAAGATGCTGTATCGATGATCTTACGATGGACTACTGCTTCAGTGTTTGTCAAATACAGAAGCCAAAGAAGCGGTACGCGAAGCTCACGACGGCGTTTGTGGGGCCCATCAACCTGGCCCGAAGCTGCAAGACCGCCTTCGCCGCATGGGTTATTATTGGCCTACGATGGTGGCAGATGCAATAGACTATGCAAGAAAGTGTAAAGCTTGTCAAGTCCAGGTAGATTTCATACACCAACCATCTGAATTCCTACACCCAACGGTGGTATCCTGGCCATTTGAGGCATGGGAAATGGATATCATCGGTCCTATCACCCCACCTTCATCCAGAGGGCACCGCTTCATACTGGCAATTACAGATTACTTCTCCAAATGGGCGGAAGCTGTCCCGCTTGCAGAAGTAAAGATATCAAACGTGATCAGCTTCCTCAAGCATCACATCATCTATCGCTTCGGACTGCACCGAGGGATCATCCATGACAACGGTCCGCAGTTCGCAGGCCACGCCTTCTATCGGTTTTGCGACAAACACCGGATCCAGAACGTTGCTTCAACACCATACAATCCGGCGGAGAATGGGTTGGCAGAAGCATTCAACAAAACTATAATCAAGCTGCTCAAGAAGTTCGTATCTTCCAACAAACGTGACTGGAATGAAAAGCTTGGCAAATGCTTATAGGCGTACCGTACTATAGTTCGGACACGGCCACCGGGAACATACCATTCTCTCTGGTGTATGGGAGTGAGGCAGTTCTCCCACTGGAGACTCAAATCCCCTTGCTCCGCGTTGCCCTCACCTATCGATTGACGACAAATAATAATTACCATCGCCGGCTACAAGAGTTGGAGGCCTTAGATGAGAAGCGCCTGTTAGCTCAACAACGAATTGAGTTGTATCAAGCACGTATCTCGGGAGCTTTCAACAAGAAGGTTAAACTCAGAACATTTCAAGTGGGCGATCTGGCAGTTCGGAGGCTGATGGTTATGACTCACAAAACTGCCGGCAAATTCCAGCCAAAGTGGGAAGGCCCATTTGTCATCGAGGCTGTATTCTCCAATGGTGCTTACCGCATCGCAAAACAAAACGGAGGCTTGCTCATGTTACCCGTCAAAGTATTATGTCTAAACGATATCCTCCAAATCTACCGGACTATTAAGTTATGTACCCTTAGGTATCGCAGAACTTTTACTATGGTCATCCCAAATGAATCTATATCGCATCTTCTGGGTAGTAAGTCATGCATGATCATACCTCTGTGTCTGCCATAAAATATAAAAGAACAGAACAATTATCGGAGAACCGAACTTTTACTTCACGTTACAGACTCGCTTGTACAAAAAAAGCCTAGGGACGAAAACCTAGGTACAGCAATCTAAGTACAATTGTTTATTTTTAATTCTGGGGGGTGACGATAGAGGCTCGGAAAAGCGACGGCCGCTCTGCCTTACTCCTTGGACGATCGGTATGCAGCCTTGGCTCATGGAAGATCTGCTTGGCGTGGACGAAGAAATGCTCTTCTTGCTCTCCTCATGTTGCTCTCCTGGCTTCTCTCTCTCTATGGTTATCGAAAAGAGGGGAACTCTCTCTGTATATTTGTCTCTCTCTTTTTTTTATTCTTTTGTTGCCGGGGGTTCTGCAAAGAAATGATGCTAGCTATTTATAAGAGTGGGGTATGACCATTAGGGTTTGCTAATGATTATTCGTTTGGAATGTCGGCGCTCCTTCAATCTATCTGAACCCTTGATCCTGATTACAATGAATCTAGGCCATTAATGCGGATAGCACCGAATCTTGTAAGCAGTTAATGTTAACTGCTTTAAATCTTCATGATTGATTATACCAATGTCCGATTGCTCGCCCCGTGTCCTATTGGCTTGATGATAAATGATATGCCTTGATCTCAGTAATTATGATGATGATGTCAAATATATTTGTTGAGATTCGGTTAAATCCTTGATTGATCCGATGCCACGTACTTCAATTGTGGGTCCTGCCAGAGCCGCATGGGATAGACAAGACTTGAACTGCAGGGAGATAATCTTTGTGAGCCGCATAAGACAACGCTTTATTGAGCTGCAGGGGATGAACTCTCAATGAACTGCATATGCATAATCTCTACGAGCCGCATAAGCTATCGTTGTATTGAGCCGCAGGGACTGGGTTCTCAGCGGGCCGCATATGGCTGATTTCTGCCGGTCATATAGGATGACTTCTCAGTGAGCCGCATGAAGCTGTTCTCCATTTAAGCCGCATGAGACTTGCCACGTGGCAACCTCGGACTTCTGACGGATCGGGTCAGAGATTTTCTTCTTTTCCCGAAGAGTCTGTCATTATGGCAGAGCCATTATGATACTTTATGCCAGAGCCGTCACAGTCGGCAAGTCGTGTCAGAGCATTAAATGAGGCCACTACTCAAATGGCCAGCTGTAGGGAAGGATCGCAAGGGGACACGTGGCATCGATCGAGACGCATATTCCTGCTGAACCGCATACACTCCCGAGCCGCATGAGACTGGGAGTCCTCTTTGAACCGCATAAGGCAGCTCCTGTATGAGCCGCATGGGCTTCTTCCCCGGAGCTGCATGGACCATTATTCTGATATTTTCCATGCTTCTACAGGACCCCCTTCAAAGTTTTTAATTTGCAAAATTGAAACACTTTGAATAAGAAGCATGGCCCCGTTCATGCCGCATAAGTGTCTCAGTCGCATAAACTCATCTGGCCGTATAGGCTGTCCTGACTGCGTGTGCAAATCTTCATTAAAAGCTCTTGATTCGTTTTGATTTAATGCCGTCTTTTAGGGAAGGATCCCAAGGGTCGGTTTTGCCTTGACCGAAGCATTTTTGCCTTTATCTTTTGAAGCAGCACGTAATCCGAGGCGTAATCCGAGACGTTTGTTCGTTTCATGGGTCTCTTTCGCCTATAAATAAGAGTCTTTTAGTCTCTTGGGGGTTTCTTTACCTTTTCTCTTTGCTTGAATTTCCTGTTGCCGTCTTTGCTCTTCGTCTTCTTCCTTCAACGATCGACAATGGCTTCCAAGAAGGCTGCTGCGTCGAAGGCCGCGAAGGGTAAGGCGGTTGCTTCTACGACGACTACAGCGACGAACGTGGTCACTCCTCCGTCGGCTGCTGTGCGTTCTATTCATCCCGACGTTCACCCGCCTATTGCTGGTAAGGGTCGTCTGAAAACCCTAACTGTTGCCATGGCTCTGCTGCATACTTTATGCACAAGCCGCATGTACGGGGCTTATCGATGTGACCGCATGAGCCCTTCGCCCCATGGGGCCGCATGAGCTTGTTATACTCGATCTGAGCTACATATGTGTTTTCGATTTGGGCCGCATAAGCGTTGCTCAATTTTTGAACCGCATAAACTCGCTTGCTTACATCCGCATCCGCTCGCATGAGTCTGGCTTCGTAGGCGTGCTTAACCTGAATCGCATGGGTCTATAAGCTCGTCTGAATTTGAGTTGTATGGACTCGGCTAACTCGGAGCCGCATGAGGCTATGATGCACCAAACCGTATGGACGTATCTAATGCTGAGCCGCATGAGGCTGTGACAACCTGAGCCGCATAGACTCAGATGATCTTTCCAATGCTTCTGTTTTTTGATTATCTTCTAACCTCGTTTCTTTCGTCTTTCTCCAGTGAATCTGCCTGTAAATCCTGCTGGGGAGCTTATAGTGGGTTCGAATCAATTCGTCCTGGCGTGCATCTTGACGACTTAATTAGGCATGTGTTGAATCAATTCCCTACTGATGAACCTTCGGAGAGGTTGAAGGCCATTGAGAATCAGACCCTCCATTACCTCCGTTCTATGATGAATACTGGGAAGCTGGATGGAAAATACCTGAAGGCTTTATTCCTTTTTGGTGATGCTTTAATCATCAAGAATCCCCGAGTTTTAGAGATTTCCGAGAACTAGGATTTTTCTTTAGATGGGGTGGCAATCCATATTCCTCTCATGGAACGTCATTATCCTTTGTCATGGTTCAATATGGTATTGCTGGACAGGAAGATGGTGTGTAACTTAACCCCCACTCAATCAGGGATGTTGATGGGTAACATCCATTATAATCCGAATATGCGGTCAGCGTACGCGGGTAAGGATTTCGTCCTCCGGAATATGATGGGTCTGGCCCCGGGCTCTTTCATGAATGTATACGGTCCCAACTTCACACTTACTCAAGCTGATACTTTTCTGAATCGGCTTGTTCGCAAGAAGTCTTATCCCGTTGGTAGGCTGGCACTGTCGAACTGGATAAACCCTACCTCTATTTGGGCCTAGCTGACTACTTGGGTTTTGCAGACCTACGGAGCATTCTTGCGGGAGGTGGGACTTTACCAGGCCATTCGGGGCACTTGTCATGGGCTTTCTATCAATAAGCCACTGTTTGTAGCGCTTTTGGAGATGTATAGCCAGCGAACGGGGACGTTCTTTGCACCAGGATGGGAGTTGGGGCTTGCTCTTCATGAAATGTATACTGTCTCCAAACTTCCTTGGGGGAATGAGCCTTTCGAGGTGTATACCCCGTCGAATGAGGAGTTCGAGGACTTGGACAGACAACTCCCAGGTTCCGTTGCGGCGTATCGGGAGTTGTTGTGCCATCATAGTGCTTGTCATCAAATGGCTATAAAAACGACGGATAGCTCCGAGGGGACCGCTCCCTACACCACATCCTGGATTAATTATCTTTTTAGAGTTGATCCTTCTGGCGAAGTTACTCCTCGAGCCCCTCGAACGTATGGAGAGGTAAGGGATCTGATGTCAAGTGTTAAGAAGTCGCGATCCAAGAGAGACATATTCGGGAGTCAAGCTGACTCTTTTAGCTATTTTCACTACGGGACCATACAGATGTCGGAGAAGACGCTTCTGGCTGGATTTATAATGATATGGCTACGGAACTGCGTAGTCTCTGGAGGAGCGGGTTCTATCGAGAGGATTGGTCGTCATTTCATCCTTCCTGCCGTTAAACTAGTATTCGGAGTTAGATTGGCCCTCCTTCCTGCTATGGTGTGCAGCATACACCATGGTCTTTGAATATTCTCGTCCAAGGTTATTGCTCGCAAGAAGACTTTGGATTTTGAGCGCGTAGAACTGCCTTTTTACTATTTGATGGGGTGGTTGGCGATGCATTACAGGTCTTTGATGGGTCCCGGGATAGCGGAAGATGCTACAGATGAAGACGCTTTCCTTTTCAAATGCCATCGCCAGTCTTGGGAATACAACACTATGCCAGCTTGTCGGAGGGCGCTGGCGAGGGTGGATGGGTGTGACTTTTTTGTGTCTGTTCCTCCCTTTTCTGATGAGGAAGTAAGGAAGGTACATCTTGACGATACCGGGCCTTCTCATTTTCTATCTCCGGATATGCTTGCTTGGTTGCGTAATATCCGCCCCGCGCATCTGGTTTATCGCAACCGGGATAATGTGTACTTGGAGCCTTACCTATCTAGTAGGTTTTCCTGCCAATTTGGCTATAGCCAGTTGTTCCTTGATTGTCCCAACCCTTGTTTAGGTTTTGAAGGCAGCGTTCTTGACGGCGTCCGAGTGTGGAATTATTATGACGCTTATCATACTCGGGCCAGCTTCTCGGTTCCCGATGCTAAGGCGCCGAGGGAAATTTTGTACGTGGCTGCTTTGTATCACGTTATGGCGAACAAGCCTTCTGTTAACTTCGATCCGAGTAACAGTTTCATCGTAAGTACCGGTTTAGAGGAGAAGCCCAAGGGGGCTAAGGCTAGAAAGCAACTGGCGCTCCCGATTCCTCTTTCTGAATCAGAACCTTCCGAGTTGGCTGAGGAGGAGGATGATAGCGAAGACTCCCTTTCTGGTGGGGGTGAAGAAGTAGCGGATCAACCGCTTCCCACCCCCGATGAATCGGCGGAAGACCCGTTGCCTTCTACACAAGAGGAAGTAGTGAGGGAAGAACAGCCTCCAGCTGTGTCTGGTTCCACACGTAAACGAGTCAGGCGCGAGTCTTCTGACAGCAGAGCGACCTTTTCCGTGAAGAGAGCTGCCATTAAGTCTCGTGGATTACTTATTATCGAGAGGGGTGAAGGTACCGATGCTGTTCTAGAGGTAAGACTAAGTCGGAGTTATCTCTTTGTTGTAGTATTCTTTCCTCTCGGGGATATGACTTGATCATTTTTCTTTGTAGGCGTCTGACGAACCAGGCTCTCCTGAACCATCTACTGCCCCAGTAGTTGATCCGACCCTTGCTGCTTTGATTAGCGACATGTGTGCCGCGGTTCTCTCTGCGGGGGCTCTCTCAGCGACGGCTGAGGACTCCCAAGCCGCTGAGGCCCCAGCCCGGGGTGACGAAAGTTTCCTTGGGCCCGTCTTCGAGATTGCTGAACTTCTGCAAGATGACGCCATTCTCGGTGCATCTCCTCCCGAGGATGCAAGGGCGGATGAGTCTATTATTTCTGACTCGGAGGCTGTTGGTGAAGAGGTTGTGATGGCTGTAGGCGAACCCCAGCCTCCACACTCCTCCACTGGTAAGCTAAGCCACATATTGACTACCGAGGGGGCTTATTTGCTCTATCAACATATCCTCCGGGTCAAATCGATTCATGGTTGCCTTGGCCCTGCAGGTCCTGACCCTTTACCTCCCACCGTGGATGTTCTTGGAGAAGGCTCGGCCTGCCGTGATACGGGAGAAAGGAGCGTTCCCTCTTCTTTGTCGTCCCATGTCGAGGAGCCTCCCGCCAGCTCTAGACCGACGGGAATGAGGTTGGCGATGGTCTCCGCCTTATCCTCTGCAGATTATACGGCCCCGGAGACCGACCTCTCGACCCTGCCGAGTATTCAAATTTTGCAGGCTGCCGAAGAGGAGTTGGCCGCTGTTCAAGCGTCCTTTCGTGCGGAGCTGGTTTCTCTCGTAGCAGGAGCGGCGGATTCTGTTGCGTCTTCTTCGGTGCTGCCCGCCACACTCCCATTGACACCTGCCTCCACGGAGACTCTGGACGAGGTGACACAGGACGTGGTCGACAGTTTCTATCGTCATTTAAAAAGGGGCGTAGATGCTGCCATAGGACAGGGGACCCCATTTTCTCTATCTATCTAGTGCGCTCGGGGTCAGATTGCAACCTTGAAGTCCCTTCCTAGCGGGGTGGGATTGGCTGCACTGCTGGAACCTAAGCTGACGAAAGCTGATCAGCGAGTGACCCAACTACTGGAGGTACGACAGGCGGGCTTGCCTGCTGCGATCGAGCGGGAGCGGGGCTTCCTTATTGCTGCTCAGGATCGGATTAAGCTAGCCCGAGATACTGCTGGGCCAGTTGTACGGGGGGACCTTGATAAGTTCTCCGCTTCGTATGACCAGTTGGGTCGTAGGAGTCAGGCTTGTCGTGCTCGGGAAGAGTCTGCTTCTCGTGGAATTGCTGATACGAAGGAGCGGATTCTTGGACTCCAGCGGCAACTGGCCTTCTTAGAGTCAGAGCTGGAGGCTGCTCAGGCGGAGCAGGAGTCGATCGTTCGGGAGGCCGAGAAGGTTTCCCGATCTTTCGATAACCTGGAGCGGGCCTTTAAGAAATTTGAGGATAACTGGCAGGCTCACGCTCATCTGGAGGATGAGGCAGTACTGATCCACGAAGCAGAGCGTCGAGCCTCCCAGAGGTTTGAACGATCGGTTGTTTTCCTGACGGACCGTCTCAGGGCGTTATGTGCCCCAGAGCAGTGATCAGCTGTCTGTTTTCTTTGCTTTCTCTTTTTATTTTCTGTAAGGGATATGATCCCAAATGAAGTAGTACGTTGAATTTTGAATAAATGAGCATGTTTCAACTCATCATCTCTTTCTTGTACTTGTGGCATCTGTGGAATTGGACTTGCTGGGGGATTTATTTGTGGACCTGTTATCCCAGGCGTACCTTAGTTTTAGGTATGGATAACAAGTTTGGACAGGATGTCCGGAACAGCCGTGGCAAAGTGGTCATGGACGTTCTCGGTGTTGGAAAAAAGAATGCCGTAGAGCAGCTGGGCTCCCGGGGCATGGTGGGGTGGTGGATTTATGTTAAGAAGCTTAGCAAAGGAATATTTGTGGACCTATTATCCTTGACGTACCCTGGTTCGGGATACAGATAATAGGGTGAGAGAAAAACCAACATATTTGCTCAGAGGTTATGAGGACATGGCAAGCATGAGGGTTTTACCGTAGAATCTTCCTGCTCAGAGGTAATGAGGACATGGCAGGAGAGGTTTCACGAAAGATATTCGTGGTCAACAGCGGACATTTGTGGACCTATTATCCTTGTCGTACTCCGGTTGTGGGTACAAATAATAGGTCGAAAGGAGACCGACATACTTGCTCAGAGGTAATGTGGACATGGCATGCATGAAGGTTTCTTCGACGGAGCCTTCCCACTCAGAGGTAATGATGACATGGCAGGAGTGGGCTCAATGAAGAGGGGGTACATAGAACGACTCAGAGGTAGGAGAACGTGGAAGTTCTATGTGAGGGGCGGTTTGTTTTTTGTGGAAGTAAAAACGACTCAGAGGTAATGAGGACATGTCCGTTTTCAGAAATTTGTGGATCGATTACCCTTTTTGTGCACTGGGAGTGCGGATATTGGATCATGAGGGAGGATCTCTTCCAGGAAGAAAGTTCAGAGGTATAATCATACGTGACTTACTATCTGAAAGAGTGACCGGAATATGAGTTCAGAGGCACCAGCGGGTACATAACTCGATAATTTAAAATATTGAGAAAGTAGGAGTCCAGCGGCACCAGCGGGTACATGACTCGATAATCTGAAAGGAATGTGGGGGCGAGTTCAGGGGCACCAGCCGGTACATGACTCGATAATCTGAGATATTGTGGGTGTGAGTTCAGTGGTACCAGCGGGTATCAAAGATCTTGTAGCGAATGTCGTTTAGACATAATATTTTTTCAGGAACTTGCCGTTGACGGGCAGCATGAGCAAGTCTCTGTTTTGCTTTGCGAGGTGGTAAGCACCGTTGGAGAATACCGTCTCAATGATAAATGGGCCCTCCCACTTTGGCTGGAATTTGCCGGCGGTCTTGTGAGTCATGACCATTGGCCTCCGGACTGCCAAGACGAGATCGCCTACCTGGAATGTTCTGATTTTGACCTTCTTGTTGAAGGTTCCTGAGATGCGTGCTTGGTACAGCTCGATCCTTTGCTGAGCTAGGAGGCGCTTTTCATCTAAGGCCTCTAACTCTTGCAGGCGACGTTGGTAGTTGTCGTCTGTCGTTAATTGATGTGTGAGGGCGACACATAGTGAGGGGATCTGGGTCTCCAAGGGGAAGACTGCCTCACTCCCGTATACCAGGAAGAATGGTGTATTTTCGGTGGCTGTTCGGACTATGGTACGATAAGCCCATAAGCATTCGCCGAGGTTCTCGTTCCAGTCGCATTTGTTGGAGGAGACAAACTTCTTGAGGAGTTTGCTGATTGTTTTGTTGAATGCCTCTGCTAACCCGTTTGCGACCGGGTTGTATGGTGTCGAAGCGACATTCTGAATACGGTGCTTATCACAAAACCGATAGAATGCGTGGCTTGCAAACTGCGGACCGTTGTCATGGATGATCCTTCGGGACAATCTAAAGCGGTAGATGACGTGATGCTTAAGGAAGCTGATCACGTTTGAAGCCTTAATTTCTGCGAGTGGGACAGCTTCCGCCCATTTGGAGAAGTAATCAGTGATCGCAAGTATGAAGCGATGTCCTCGGGAGAAAGGTGGGGTGATTGGACCAATGATATCCATTCCCCATGCTTTGAATGGCCAGGATGCCACTGTCGGATGCAGAAACTCTGATGGTTGGTGAATGAAGTCTGCGTGGACTTGGCAAGCTTTGCATTTTCTAGTATAGTCTATCGCGTCTGCCACTATCGTGGGCCAGTAGTAGCCCATTCGGCGAAGGCGATCTTATAGTTTTGGACCGGGTTGATGGGTCCCGCAGACACCGTCATGAGCTTCTCGCACGGCTTCTTTGGCTTCTGCGTTCGACAGGCACCGGAGTAATAATCCGTCATAGGAGCGGCGATACAGCATCTTCGTCTCTGTATCGTAGAAGAATCTGAGAGAACGCCGTCTGACAGAAATGGCTTCTTTTGGGTTCTCTGGAAGGATGTCGTAGACGACGAAGTCGATGAATGGTTGTCTCCAGTCTGGTGCTTCGTCGACCGTCTGGGCAGAATAACTCGCCACGAATTGAACATTGTTCTTGGGGCAGACCAGTTCATGGCCTATCACGTCAACCGAATGATGAGCTTGGTTTGGCACTGCTAAAGAAGCGGCAAGGCCTGCTAGAGCATCGGCTTCGATATTTTGGAGTCTGGGGACGTGCTTGATGAAGAATCCCTCAAACGATGAGATAATATTGATCGTAATTTGATGGTAGGGGATCATGTCTTCATGGCGGACCTCGTATGAGCCCCGGATCTGATTGACGATTAGTTGGGAGTCGCCGTACGCTTCAAGGTATTCTACCCCCAGCTCTCTTGCCAGTTGGAGACCAATGACCAGAGCGTTATACTCGGCCATATTGTTAGAGCAGGGTTCTGTGAGGGAGTAGGCGCGATTGATCACCAGCCCAGTAGAAGAAATCAATACCACTCCGACCCCAACGACGATGTTTCCCTTGGGTCCGGTTCTTGAAGCGTCATCGAAGAACATCCGCCATATGTTATCGTGGGTGGCTGTATTCGAATCGGTGACCTCATCTGGGATCTCTTTATATATTCTGGATGACTCCGATCCTGGGTGGGCTGCTAAGAAGTCTGCCAGGGCTTGACCCTTGACAGCCTTCTGCGGGACGAAGATCATATGATAGGGGGACAGCAATATTGCCCATGTAGCGAGGCGAGAGCTGAGTGCCCCTGGTTTAGTCATGAGAACTCTGAGAGGGTTGACTCGTGAGATCACATGTATGGTTTGCCCTGTGACGTAGTGCCGCGTCTTTTGAATGGCGAACACCAGGGCGAGGCATTCCTTCTCCACAGCGGTGTATCGGTGTTCCGGCCCAATCATCATTCGACTGAGGTAATATATAGCTTGATCATGGCCTGCATTATTGTTTTGTGCCAACAAAGCACCAAGGGAGTCTTTCATTGCCCGTACATAGAGCAGGAATGGTTTTCCTGGGACTGGGGCTACTAAGACCGGAGGATTTGACAAATATTCTTTGATGCTGTTGAAAGCACGCTGGCATTCCTCGTCCCATACGAATGAGACTCCTTTCTTCATGAGGTGCGTGAATGGTCGGCATCGCCCGGAGAGGTTGAAAATGAACCTTCTGATGTAAGCTAGCCTTCCTTGGAGGCCTCTAAGTTCGCGAAGATTTCTCGGGGGAGCCATCTTCATGATCGCCTTTGTTTTCTCGGGATCTACATGGATACCCTTGGCAGTGATGATGAAGCCTAAGAACTTCCTGCTGGATACGCCTAGAAAGGACTTCGTAGGGTTTATCTTCAAATTGTGCGTTCGCATTAGACCGAATACCGTCTTTAGATCCTACAGATGGTCTCCCTTGCTACGGCTTTTAACGGCTATATCGTCAACGTAGCACTCCACCGTCTTGCGTAAGTGGTCTCTAAAGATGATGCTCATGGCTCTTTGATATGTGGCGCCAGCATTCTTTAAGCCGAAAGGCATGACTGTGTAGCAGTACGTGCCGATCGGTGTTCGGAATGATGTATGCTTTTCGTCGTCAGGAGACATTTTGATTTGGTTGTACCCCGAGAAGCCATCCATGAATGACATGCGTTCGAAGCCACAAGTATTGTCGATCATGATGTCTGTGATAGGAAGGGGGAATTCATCTTTGGGGCACGCCTCGTTCAGGTTGCGGAAGTCGATGCAGATTCGAATCTTCCCATTCTTCTTGAGGACGGATACTATGTTGGCGACCCAGTCTGGATGTTGCTCTTCGCGAATGAAGCTGCTGGCTATCAGTTTGTTGACCTCGGCTTCGATCACGTCCATGATGCCCGGGCAGAAGCGTCGCTGTTGCTGCTTGACTGGCTTTACATCCGGCCGTATGTTGAGTTTGTGGAGGGCGATGTCAGGATTTAACCCTGGGATGTCTTCATAGCTCCAGGCGAACACATTAATATACTCTCTGACAAGTTCTAACAGCGACTCCCGTTCTTCCTCAGTTAGGCTTTTACTGATGAAAATCGGTTTTGAAGAAGATTCGCTGCCGAGATCCACTTGTATGACCTCATCTTCAGTAGGAGGTTCTCTCAGTTCGAATCGCTTTTTCTATTGTGCGACCAATTATTGGGCCCATGGCTCAAGCTCGAGGATTTCGGGGATGTCTTCGTCTTCCTCGTAAGCGTCGGCGAATGCTATGTTGACTGACATGACTTGTCTGAATACATCTCCGATGCTGGTATCTGAGTCGGAAGTTGGTGATCCGGTTGAATGTGACTGCCAGTCGCATTCTTCGTCTGAACTTTCAGGGGTCGTAGTAGGCGTTACATACCCTAGCCCGCATCGAGTTTTGTTATAGTAGTTCCGTGGTTTGCCCGTCGGGGATGGCGACTTCAAAGGTAATCGTCGTCCAGTGCCGTAGTTCAATCCTGGCGTCGTCTCTAGATCATACCCCTGTTTCTGCATGAGATATTTGGATTGAGGGCTATAGATATACAGAGGCAGTCTCCCAGCATCTGACCCGAGGTCGACTTCTTCTATGGCGAGGGGATGCGGGTTGTTCGTCTGGCCGAAGATGATCGGATGGTCTCCTCCCTCGAATATTCGGTAAGCGTCTTCTACTGGAGTAAGCTGGATCGCGGTGTACACATTTGTCACCTGTGTGTGTAGGTAAGCGCCTATACCGTGTTCCATAGCATATATTGTACATAGCTTATTGAGTTCGGTGTAGTTCAAAGATAACCCTTTATTGATGAAGTAAGGTATCTTTTCTAGGGGGATTACATCATCAGTGGAGGGGACATCAGTGTGGGCAGCCACATACTTGGCTAGCTCTGGTTCCTCCTCGGCTACCCCCTGTGTGAACGAAGATTGAGAGGACGACCTGGGAAGCTTGATTGTCAGTGGTTCGGTTGATGGAGCAGAGCGTGGAGTTGTTGGCAGACTAGCGACCCCCAGTTTGGCATTTGATGTAGGGCGAGGAGTGGCTGGTTTGCTAGAAGTGTCAGACCTCGCATCGGGGTGACGACCCTTCCTGGAGAGGCGTATCGTCATGGGCCTATCCGAGGGGTTGAGCTTCCCTGCTTGTGGTTGGCTGACTCTTGGTAGCCTGATTGTCAGTGGCTCAGTTGTGGGTCTCGGCACTTGGCCGAACCTTGGCAGCCGGATTATTATTTGCTCCTCCTGCGCTGAGAGGCTGATTGCGTCCTTCCGCAGAGTGGCGGTAAGGGGTACAGACTTGCCCGGCTTGCGAGCTTGGAGGTGGATCGTCAGGGGTCCTTCTGATCCCGTAGCTATTTCGGTATGAGTTTGTGCGTCTCCTTCATCAAGGTGCCTCTTCGACTTTTCGTATAAGTAGGAGTCCGAGTAGTAATATTCGACCCCTTTGAAGGGATCGATATCAGCAAATTCTGTCTTCACGAAGCCGTGTTTGTCGACATATTTGAAGCACTGGTGTAGCGTGGAAGGCACGATCATATAATCGTGTATCCAAGGGCACCCCAAAAGGATATTGTAAGAAGTGTCTGCATCTATGACATAGCAGGTGACTTCGGATTGGAGGTCGCCAATTTGACACTTCAGACGAATCTTCCCAATAGGGTAGCTCTGCCCGAATTGAAACCGCTGATGGCGGTGCTTGTAGGTGTCAGACGATGCATTGGGATGCGGAGATTATGTAGCAGACCCTTCAGGATGATGCTTATGGAGGACCCAGGATCAATGTGCATCCGGTCCACCTTTACGTCACCGATGTATCCAGTATAGTATAACGGGCGATCGTGCAGGTTGGTTTCGATGAGCATATCCTGCGGGGTGAAGACGATATTGGGCATCGCTCCCGTACACGCGCTGTCTTGGAGATTTGTGGGCTGATTGTCTCCCGTGAGGTTGGCCTGAGCTAAGTATGCGTCGGCATTTTGGAGTGCATCGCTCAAGGCCGCATGGACATCATTTGAGAGCCTTAGGAGTTCATATAAGGACAATTTGGCCGGTGTATTGGCCAATTGTGCCAAGATGTCGAAGTTGTAGGGCCTCTCCAACCCCTGAGGTGTCTTCTTTCGGAGGGATTTGTCGAAGCGAGTCTCCTTCGGCCTAGGCTTGTCGATCGTCGAAGGCTGAGCCGGTTCCGGAGCATCAGTGGTAGTGGGCGGATGATCATCAGTTGAGTTCTCAGCCACGGACTGAGATTGTGCTCCAGATCGAGTAACGGCCGCGACTTCTTCTTCATCTGCTGAGGCGGTGCGGCATAATCTGATTTTTCCACTTCTCTTCTTGTGAATGGGAGGCGTTGTGGACTGGGTCACCTCGTGAACCAGGTCCGGATGGACCCACATAATTTCTCCTCACGATGTAGTGAGAGGTACTAGACCGGCAGCTTGGTCTCGAACGGGCGGAAGATTAGCAATTTCCATTGTTGCCAGAGGGATAGGTATAACACCGTCTTGAGTCTCTGTTGGAGGGAAGCTGCCGAATTGTACGGATACTATATTGGCTGCTACGGTTACCTCCTCGAAATCGATGGCTAGAGCGTTCGAATCGATGAGGTTTTGGATGTACCGTTTCAGTTGGTAGCAGTCGTGTGTAGCATGGTGGACGTAGCGGTGGTAATGGCAGAACTTTGGGTTCTCCAAGTCAGCCGGCCGAGGCTCCCGTCTTGGTGGAGGGAGCTGGATTCTATCTCCTTGTACGAGCATGTCCAAGACAGGCTTGACGTGGCCGTCTTGGAAAGAGTAAGTGATCTGAGGCCATTGTTTGTCTGCTGGTTGTGACTCGGGCTTCTGGGACGCGTCGGCCACCATAGCCTGCTTGCCTCTGTTGTCCCGATTGTTGGAGGGGCTACCCCCATTGTCGGTGTTGGTGCTAGGACGCTTGCCCTTGTTCTCTCCATCCGAGATATGCAACCCCAGTTGGCGAGCCTTCCTTAATCGTTCCTCGGCACTTGTAGCACTGATGATAAAAGCCTTCCAGTCCTTGAATTGACTTTCGCCCATCCAGAGACTAATTGTTGGGAGCAGTCTCTTTTGGCAGATTTCAATCAAGGAAGAATCCGGATTGCCGGATGGTAACTTCATTACGGTTTGACGAAATTGCTCGATGTAATTCCTCGTCAGTTCTTTCTCTCCTTGGACGACGTCCATGAGGGTGGACATCGTGACGTCCTGGCCTACCTCGTAGAACCTCTCCAAGAACAAGCGTTTGAAGCCAGCGAAGGAGTGGATGCAATTGTCCGGCAGGTTGCGGTACCAGTCGAAGGCGACTCCTTCCAATGCCCCGATGAATAACCGCGTGAGGATAGCGTCATCATGAGGCAGATGGTCGGTGGTGACCTCGAAGTAAGTGATGTACGGACTTGCTGAGGTCTTGCCATCATAGGGGTTGATATTGAACGGCTTATATCTTGGTGGGAATGGAACATCCCTCCATTCAGCAGGATATGGTTGCCTTATTCTGAAGTCTTGAGAGTTTTTTCGGGCGTAGAACATGGCTTGGAGCTCTTGAACTTCTCTCCTTACTTCTTGGGTCTCATCTGTCGCAGTAGGAGCCGCTACTTCGGGAGGATTATTGCCCGGGTTCGGTGCCGCTGAATTTGAATCTATATTGTTTGCGGGACCCGCGCTTATTTGGCCAGGTGTCACCCCCTGCAGAGTAGGAAGAGCCGCTTTGATCTCGTCTACAGACTTGACCAAGGCGTGCAGTATGGCCTCCAAAGTGTCGATGCGTTGGCGATCACTGGAACCACTTTGATTGATGTCCGTCATGAATACCGTCCTTACATGAGGAGCGATAGGAGGAACGGTGGAGGATGTGCCCTCCGAATCGTACCCATGCATTGAGAAATCGTCGGGGTAGATGGGAATGTTCTCTTCGGGTTCGGACTCGGAGGGAACAGTACCCCCAGCCTCGGAGCTTGCTTCGTCTTGAGAGTCATGGATGTCCTCGGGGACATCAGTATTTGTTACACCTGACGGGAGGGTCGTTTCTCCGGGCTCGTCTCCTTGAAACATCGGATTGTTGTGGACGTTCGGAGGAGTACTACCCCCAGTTCCTACGACCCCCAGCGACGTGGATGATGAATCTCCCGTTGCAGCAGATTTTGTCTTCGAACGGGTGTGTTGAAATACTCCGGTGGAGGACAACCGTTTAGCCGATAATTTCTTATCTGTAGTGGTTGATATTTTCGGACTAGAGATGCTTGTCTTCTTCCCTCTCCCCTCGGCGGGGACTTTTTACGTGGAATTGCAGGTGACAACAGGAGGTGCCTCGTCTTCCGAACTCGGATGCTGTAATCTTTGGAGGACGGACGGCCGGTCTTCCGTTACTGCCGTGTTGTTGCAGCAGCAGTTGACGATGATCTGGGTGCAGTGACGTCCATGTGAGGATTCTTTGCACGCCGAGGCCCCTTCTCTTTCCTTGCATTTGTGGAGGATAGCCTCACGCAGGTCAGAGGAACCACTTTGTCCGTTTACCGCTAGAGACTGGACTCGAGCGGTCCTATACAACTTGCCATCAGAGGCCCGCGTGATAATCAGCGGGACGCCCCGATAGTCGGAGGTTGGGGCAGCTGTTTGGGCTTGATAAGCCCGCGCTGCCCTAGACTTCTTCTTCTTAGCACTTGTGGGTGCATAATAAGCAGAGTCCAAGTTGAATACCACAGAGTCTGGCTTATCATCCAGAGAATCATAAGGGTTTGGACCGTACGAGAGACGGTCGAAAACTGATCGAGAGGAGCATGGAGCGGATGCAATGTGGCTGAGATTGGAAACCGTGCAGGCTATCTGCATGCGGTTGTCTTCTGCCGTCGGATGAGTTCTTGTGCGGCCAGGAGTTACGACCGTGCAGGCTGGTCGCATGCGGTTGGCATCTGTGGCCGCATGGGTTTTCTGCAAACGATTGACTTTGATAGCCGCATGAGTCTCATCCATGCGGTTGGCAACTGTAGCCGCATAAGTTATGCGGCTGACAGATGTGGCCGCATGAGTTTTCTTCATGCGGTTGGTGGATGTAGCCGCATGGGCTTTCTCCCTGCAGCTAATACCCTTCTGCGGCTCGGATCGTGCAGAGTTCCTCTTTGCCCCTGTATATCCAGCATCATAGTATTTTCTTCTGTCGGACTTGGGGACAGCAGAGTTGTCTACGGTCTGAAGTGGGGCCGCAGAAGAGTCCTTCTCGTCGTCTTGAGCAACAGAGGGTATCCCATCGAGGGCTTGAGGAGGAGCAAATGATTTTGGCCTCCACTTTTTGCGAGCCTTCGCGGTGCGGGTACGCTTCTGGACCGGGCCAGCGCTGCCTTCAGAGAGCATCTCTTCGAACGCCTGTTGGTCGAAGCGGACGACCATCTTCTGTTGTGTGGAGCCAAGTTTGGCTGCATCCGATTGCGTCACCAACTCCTCAGCCGTGGAGAAGTTAGTCCCCAGCAGAGTCGCCATCGTGTCTGCCATGAAATATAAAAGAACAGAACAATTATCGGAGAACCGGACTTTTACTTCACGTTACAGACTCGCTTGTACAAAGAAAGCCTAGGGACGAAAACCTAGGCGCAGCAATCTAAGTACAATTGTTTATTTTTGATTTTGGGGGGTGACGATAGAGGCTCGGGAAAGCGACGGCCGCTCTGCCTTACTCCTTGGACGATCGGTATACAGCCTTGGCTCGTGGAAGATCTGCTTGGCGTGGACGAAGAAATGCTCTTCTTGCTCTCCTCGTGTTGCTCTCCTGGCTTCTCTCTCTCTGTGGTTATCGAAAAGAGGGGAACTCTCTCTGTATATCTGTCTCTCTCTTTTTTTTTATTCTTTTGTTGCCGGGGGTTCTGCAAAGAAATGATGCTGGCTATTTATAAGAGTGGGGTATGACTATTAGGGTTTGCTAATGATCATTCGTTTGGAATATCGGCACTCCTTCAATCTATCTGAACCCTTGATCCTGATTACAATGAATCTAGGCCATTAATACGGATAGCACCGAATCTTGTAAGCAGTTAATGTTAACTGCTTTAAATCTTCATGATTGATTATACCAATGTCCGATTGCTCGCCACGTGTCCCATTGGCTTGATGATAAATGATATGCCTTGATCTCAGTAATTATGATGATGATGTCAAATATATTTGTTGAGATTCGGTTAAATCCTTGATTGATCCGATGCCACGTGTTTCAATTGTGGGTCCTGCCAGAGCCGTATGGGATAGACAAGACTTGAACCGCAGGGAGATAATCTTCGTGAGCCGCATAAGACAACGCTTTATTGAGCCGCAGGGGATGAACTCTCAATGAACCGCATATGCATAATCTCTACGAGCCGCATAAGCTATCGTTGTATTGAGCCGCAGGGACTGGGTTCTCAGCGGGCCGCATATGGCTGATTTCTGCCGGTCATATAGGATGACTTCTCAGTGAGCCGCATGAAGCTGTTCTCCATTTAAGCCGCATGAGACTTGCCACGTGGCAACCTCGGACTTCTGACGGATCGGGTCAGAGATTTTCTTCTTTTCCCGAAGAGTCTGTCATTATGGCAGAGCCATTATGATACTTTATGCCAGAGCCGTCACAGTCGGCAAGGCGTGTCAGAGCATTAAATGAGGCCACTACTCAAATGGCCAGCTGTAGGAAAGGATCGCAAGGGAACACGTGGCGTCGATCGAGCCGCATATTCCTGCTGAACCGCATACACTCCCGAGCCGCATGAGACTGAGAGTCCTCTTTGAACCGCATAAGACAGCTCCTGTATGAGCCGCATGGGCTTCTTCCCCGGAGCCGCATGGACCATTATTCTGATATTTTCTATGCTTCTACACTCTGAACTTCCTTTCCAAAAGAGCATCTTTCTCATGATCTAGTACCCGCACTTTCAATGCATAAACAGGATAACAGATCCACAAATTTCCCGAAACAACCACGTCGATGTCACCTCTGAGTTGTTTCACTTCCATCAAAAACAAACCACCCCTCACATAGAACTTCTACGTCCATATTACCTCTGAGTTGTTCTATGTACCCTTCATGGTGTCCACTCCTGCCACGTCCTCATTACCTCTGAGTAGGAAGACTCCATTGAAGAAACCCTCATATTTACCACGTCTATATTACCTCTGAGTAAGTATGACGGTTCTCCCTCGACTTATTATCCGTACCCAAAAAAAACCCAAGGGTACGCCAAGGATAATAGGCCCACAAATGTCCACAGTTGACCACAAATATCCACAATTGACCATAAATGTCCGCAGTTGACCATAAATGTTGTACTAGGTCCCCTAGTACATGCGCCTATTTTCTTATTATCACGTGCCTTTGGAGTCCAGCTGTTCCATGGCATTCTTTCGCCCAATACCAAGAACTTATATGTCTCACCGCGGAATCGTTCTAGTTATCTCTATCAAAATTATTATCCATTCATAAAACCAAGGTATGCCAAGGGTAATAGGTCCACAAAAAGTCCTCCAGTGGGGCAAACATCATAATACCATAAATATGGTACAAGTATAATAGATTATGGATGGTGTAAACATAGTCATTTATTGAAAAACAAAAGTACTACATGTTCGGGGACCGCGTCCCTATTAAAATGAAAGAAAATAACAAAAAAAGAAAGAAAAAAAGGCCGACTACGATTCGGCGACACATAATTCTCTGAGACGGTCCCTCAGCACGGCCATCGATCGCTCAAACCGCCGCTTGGCCCGGCACTCGGCCTCCTGAGTCAGCCGCTCCGCATCCTCCAAATGCGCGTGAGCCTGCCAGCCATCTTCAAGCCTCTTCAGAGCACGCTCCAAGCCAGCAGAAGTTCGGGTGACTTTGTCGGCCTCCTGAACAATTAGCTCCTTATCCGTGCGGGAGGCCTCAAGCTCAGATTCCAAGAAAACTAATTTCCTCTGGAGCTCGAAGATCTGCTCCCTCGTGTCGATTATCCCACGAGAGGCTGCCGCTTCCCCAGCAATGCAATCCTCTCCCCTGCGGCTCAACTGATCGTACTGCAGAGACAGATTGTGGAGATCCTTCATTATAATCGGCTTGGACGTGTCCCGAGCAACCCTTACCTTCTCCATGGAAGTTATGAGGAAGGCACGCTCCTGATCTATTGCTGAAGACAGATCAACTTGCCGTAGTACTTGAAACTGGGCCACAAGCTGATCAGTCTCTAGCAATTTGGGCTCCAAAAGCTCAACTATCCCTGCCCCACCGGGGAGGGTTCTAAGGAGTTCAATCTGGCCATGCGCACATTGACGGGCCAGTGCAAAAGATGTTCTCCTCTCCACGGCAGCCTCAACTCCTCGCTTCAGGTGGCGGTAGAAACTGTCAACCACATCCTTTGACGATTCATCCAGGATTTCTGAAGAAGATGGCGTCAAAGGAAGAGTGGCTGGCAGTGTCGAAGAAGATGCACCGGAACTTGATGCCCCTGCCACAAGGGAAACAAGTTTCGACCGAAAAGACGCTTGAATAGCGGCTAATTCCTCCTCCGCAGCCCGAAGGATCTGGAGACTCGGCAGGGCGGAAAGGTCGACCTCCAGAGCCATATGAACAGAGTAGGGTGCAGGGACCAGTTCTCCCCGCTCCGGCCGTTCCGCCGCTTGCCCTCCTGAACTCGATCCAGCAGGAGGCCCCTCAATGTAAGCTGGAGGAGGAGGAGGAGGCATATTCTCTTCCACCGGATCCCCTCTGGCGAACTCACCCCCGATAATGTCCATCGTTGGCAGTGAAGGAGCAGGACATGTATGTCCGGAGCAACCATCAATCAGCTTATCCCGAAGGATGTGATGATAGAGCAAATAAACCTCCTCACCAGTCAAGACTTGACTTATCTTACCAAGGGAGAGTTGCTGAGGCTGAGGTTCGCTCACAGCCGTCGTAGCCTCTCCACCAGCGACATCCGAGCCGAATACAGATGGTTCCTCTGCCCCAGTCGCCCCGGAAGGAGATACAACTGGATCAGCGTCACCCGACTGAAATTCAGTAGTCTCAGGGACGGGTTCAGCAAAGCCCACGTCACCCTGGATTGGAACATCAACAACTGGAGGAACCTCAGCCGTCACTGGGAGAATCCCGGCGACAAGAATCCTGACACTCATATCTCTAATTAGAGTAGTTAGAGCAGGATCTACTTCATGCGGCTCAGGAAGAGCCATGTGGCCTCATGCGCCTCAAAACAAGCTGATTACAGCTGGCCATATTTACTTCCTACAACTGGCCATTAAATGCTCTGACATAAAGTGACAGTTCTGACGGCTCTAACATAATGAAGAGATGCGTCATGCTCATAAAAAGACGAGAAAATCTCTGAGATAGCCGGCTCAGTTCACAAATTCCAAGGAGGATTAATGATGCGGACCGCCTAGGCCACCCTTATGCGGTTCAGTTGGGAGGCCACCCTTATGCGGCTCGGTTGTGGAGGCCACCCTTATGCGATTCAGTTGGGGGGCCACCCTTATGTGGCTCAGTTATGAGTCCATCCTCATGCAGCTCGGTTGTGGGGGCCACCCCTGTGCGGCTCGGTTGTGAGGCCATCCTGATGTGGTTCAGTTGTGAGGCTATCCTCATGCGGCTCAGTTGTGAGGCCATCCTCATGCGGCTCGGTTGTAAGGCCACCCTCATGTGGCTCAGTTGTGAGGCCATCCTCATGCGGCTCAGTTGTAAGGCCACCCTCATGCGGCTCAGTTATAAGGCCATCCTCATACGGCTCAGTTGTGAGGCCACCCTCATGCGGCTCTGCCATGACGCACCATTCATGCGACTCGCAGCATAATGGCGGTTGGGATACGTGGTAGAAGATTGACTGAGACTTATCTACGCGGATTTATTGCAGCCAACAAATCATAACAATGCAGATTTATTGCAACCGACACAACGGTCCGGATTGATTTCCAACAAACAGATCAAGGTTAGTCTTAACCAATCCCCAACCACCCACTTTTTAAGGTACCGTTACTGCACACCCCACTCATCACAAAGCCTTATAAATAGCAGAGGATTATTTCTTTGCACACACATAGAGAAAAAGCACACAGAGCAGGAGATATACACAGAGGGCATCCTACGGAGCAATATGCAGAGAGAGCACTTCTCCGTCGAAGCTAAGGCCGCGTTCGATCGTCCAAGGAGTAAGGCAGAGTTGATATTACTTTCTCGAGCCTCTATCGTCACCCTCCAGAATCAAAAACTAAATAATTGTACTTAGATTGCTTTTCCTAGGTTTTGTTCCTAGGCTCTCTTTGTACGAACGAGTTTGTATTATGAATTAAAGTTCTGTCCTCCCACAAAACTGTTCTGTTCTTTAATAATCAATGGCAAACAGCTAGACTATTAGTCTTCCCCAAGGACAACTATGATTTAGTGTTTGGAATGGGTTGGTTAATGTCGACATCCGCAATCATCGATTATGAACAAGGAAAAGTTCAATTTTTCTTACTCGGTAGGGAGTTGCATGAATTTGTTAGAGCTCAGAAGGAGTTTGATAAAGAGGAGTTAGAGAAGTTTGAATTAAGGAGTTTCCAGAACCAAATAATAGAGGAATGGCCAAGGGTTGTAGATAAATTTAAAGATGTATTTTCTGATGAGTTACCCGGATTACTACCAGATAGGGCCGTTAATCTAATTCCTGGAGCTGTCCCTATTGCCAAGAAGATATATCCATTGAACAAGGAGGAATTAGCAAAATTAAATAATTAAATAAAGGAATTGCTGGCTAAGGAGTTTATTAGACCCAACGTTTCTTCGTAGGGAGAACTTGTGCTATTTGTGAGCCTGAGATTGGTAATTGATTATAGAGCACTGAATGAAGTAACCATCAAGAATAAATACCCACTACCTAGGATCGATAAATTATTCGACCAACTTGGAGGAGCAACTGTATTTTTAAGATAGATCTCAGATCAGGCTATCATCAAGTAAAGATTAAGAAGGAAGATATACCAAAGATTGCTTTTAGAACCCGATATGGGCATTAGAATTTCAAGTCATGCCTTTTGGATTGACTAATACTCCGGCCATATTTATGGATCTGATGAATAGAATATTCTATCAACATTTAGATAAATTTGTGATCGTGTTCATTGATGATATATCGGTCTACTCGAAGAACAAGAAGGAACACGAAGAACATTTGAGGATAGTACTCAAAACTCTACGACAGGAAAAGCTGTATGGGAAGTTGAGTAAATGTGAGTTTGGTTAAAAGAAATTTCTTTCTTGGGACACATAGTAAGTGGAGAAGGAATAACGGTAGACCCTAAGAAAATAGAAGTCGTCAAATCATGGCCAACTCCCAAGAATGTAGCAGAGATTCGAAGTTTTGTTGGCTTAGCTGGATATTATAGAAGATTTGTGGAAAAACTTCCCAAATTATTCAGCCACTTACTCGGTTGACCCGGAAGAATGAAAATTTTATTTGGACTGTTAAATGTCAAGCGACATTTGAGGAATTTAAGGAAAGACTTATCACAGCACCAGTACTAGCATTACCATCAGGGTTAGGAGGTTACGAGATCTATAGTGATGCTTCTGACAAGGGTTTGGGCTGTGTACTGATGCAGCACGGAAGAGTTATTGCTTATGCTTTTCGACAGTTAAAGGTTCATGGAAGAAATTATCCAACACATGATCTGGAATTAGCAGCTGTTATATTTTAACTAAAGTTGTGGAGACATTACTTGTATGGTGAACAAATCAAAATTTATACAGATCATAAAAGTTTGAAATACGTGTTCACCCAGAAGGAGCTAAACATGAGGCAACGCAGATGGCTGGAGTTGCTTAACGATTTTGGTATAGAGCTGGAGTATGATCCAGAAAAGACGAACATAGTGGTAGATGCTGAGTAGGAGGCTTGAAGCTTTCTTTTTGAACACGCCGAAGGAGATATTAAAAGATCTCAGAAAGATGGGGATTGAAGTGATATGCCCAGTAGCAGATGGAATCTGGAAAAGTTTAGAAATACAATCATCTCTAGTAGAGAGAATTAAGGAGGCACAGAAGAAGGATGTGAAGCTGCAAAAAATATGGAATCAAACTGAAGCTGGGATAGAAACCGGGTTGATTAAGCATTCCGATGGATCCATGATGTTCGGGAGTCGTTTGTGTGTGCCATATGGTGAACTCCGGACTGAAATTATGTTTGAAGCTCATAATTTACAATACTCTATTTATTCCAGGAGAATGAAGATGAACAAGGATCTGAGGTAAAAATTTTGGTGGCATGGAATGAAGCAGGAGATAGCTAAATTTGCTTCGAAATGCTTAGTATGCCTACAAGTAAAAGCCGAGCATCAACGGACTGCTGGACTACAGCAACCACTACCAGTACCTTAATGGAAGTGGAAGCATATTACAACAGATTTTGTATCAGGACTTCCAAGGACACAAAGAGGTAACAATGCTATTTGGGTGATAGTAGATAGACTTACAAAGTCTGCAAGATTTTTATCGTTTCGAGTCGGACAATCTACGGAGCATCTAGCGGAGATGTACATGAAGAACATTATTAGTTGCTATGGGGTACCGGTAAGTATCTTCTCAGATAGGGATACTCAGTTTACCTCCAAGTTTTGGAAAAGCTTGCAAGATATTCTTAGCACTCGTCTGAAGTTTAGTTCAGCATATCACCCACAGACCGATGGGCAGTCAGAAAGGATAATATAAATTTTAGAAGACATGCTGAGAGCGTGCACCCTAGATTTCAAAGGTTCGTGGGATATGAAACCCAATTTTATAGATTAATATTTATGTTAATATTATAAATATTAGTATTATATTATTATTATTATTTTTGTGTGTTAAAATTATTTCGAAAATTTATTTACATGGATTTTTGGATTTATGGACCAGACCCGAACCCAGACCTGAACCCTTCTCTCTTTCCATTAAATCTGATTGGTCTTTGGTTTATAAAAAAAAATATATTTGAGCTGGTCCACGAAGGACCAGCACTCACCCTATTCTCCTCCTCTCACGTTTATTTCTCCTTAACTCCCTCCCCTACTATCCCTTACACCCACAGCACCATTTCCCCCACTTCTCTTCTTATTACTCCCATCCTCTGAACATTTCCCTCAACTCTTCACCTAAACCATCTCTCTCCACTCTTCTCAAGAGAGAAGCTTTTCCCCTCTTCTCCACTGAGGAACAATTTCCCCAAACCCCTCTTCATCCCGTCGACCGAAACCTCCAAGCCCCCTCTCCTTGCGCCCCTCCGCGCGACCGAAGCTCCCCGTGCGGCCGACTCCCGCCGCGGCGCCAGCGCCCCACCCCGACGACCGGGGACCTTCCGCCCGGACCCGCAGCCCAGCGGCGCCCCTCGCCAGCCGCAGTGGCCTCCCCCGGCTTCCCCGGACCCGCGCGCGCCCTGGTCCGCCCTGTCCGCGTGCCCTAGCTTGCGGCCTCCGGCGACCCCAGTTCCCAGCGCCCCTTCGACGTTCCCCGTAGCGTCTCCCCGCACTTTCGCGGCATCGTCCAGCGCTGTCCAGCGCTTCGGCTGTTCCCGACTTGCTGATCCCGTATTTCTTTCCTATTATTTTGCATCTGAGAGCTCTAACCGAGCAACCCGTGGTATAACCCTGTCCCATTCTATTTTTCATACTGTTTGTGATGAGAATGGTCCCCGATTCCCTTCTGGGAATTCGGTTTTTAGCGACGTCGTATTTTTCGGAACCTTCGGAAAGGTTCTGTTGATTGTTTGGATTTTCCGAAACTTTTCAAAAAATGGATTTCGATATATTTTGGATTCCGAATATTTCTGGTATTGTACTATGACGTTTTTGGTTGGATTCGGACTTCCAAAATTGTTTCGGGTCGTTCCAAATTAATCTGTGGATTGGTTGTGGATTATTTTTATATATATATTTGGGATTCCCTAGTTTGGGATTTGCAGGAAATTATCGGCGTATTTCCCAGTTTTTGGGTTGACCAAAAATAGAGGAAATGCTGCCAAATTTTTTCGTAAATTTAAAGTATATTTTAAAAATGAATTTAAAATGGATTTCGGAAATATTATATTAGATATTTTGGGCGACGACCGTATCGGTCAATGGGCCCCGGCTAAGTGCAAACGAAACCGGCTTCGCCCGGACGTTGAGGCATTAGCCTAGTTGACGATTGGACCATATCTGGGACTCATGATTATTTAATTTAATTTTTTATTTATTTTATTCATATTTAATTTATATAAAGTTTAGAACTTACGACCATTTCTGTCTTATTTCAATTTATGTAAATAAATTGTAATGGGCATAAGCCTAGCTGGTTGTTGGTTCTGTAACTGTAATTTGGTAGCGTAGGTTTTTTTGGTTATTTGCTGATTTTGCGAGTTTTTGTAGCATACGAATTAATTTAATAAAAAGTTATTTTTATATAAAAAATTAATAAAGATTTTCTCACCTAAAATCTACAAGTTTTAATATTAACAACGATCATGTATTTCTCATTAAAATAAGAAATTAATTTTATATTTATAATTATAAAAATACAAAGTTTTAATCAATTAAATTGGTATCGACGAGTTTTCCAAAATACAAAGTTTAAAACGATCTTTTCTTCGTTATTAATTCAACGCACCAATAATCGTAATTCTGTTTGTGTTTTGTTAAATAAGAATTAAAATTGGATTAGGACACAAATAGAGATTTCAACTAGCGTAGCTAGATTGGTAACCCTGGAATCTGAGTCAATTTCTCGAATGTAGGAATTCGAGGACGATTCTGAATTTCTATCTCGAAGTCTTCATCCTCTCCAGTCAAGTCCATTTTGAGGCAAGTATAGTTTGTGTTAGTTTTACAGTTATTTTGATAATCGCTTTACTGCAAGTTTAAACCACGATGCAAACACGAAACTCTCTATGACAGTACTGATTGTGACTACTGTACTGATTGGGGACTGGGGGAATAGAGTAATATTTATGACCAAATCCAACTGTAACTTAGAACTGTGTGAGCTTACCCCTCTTACACACGGGGATAAGCCGTACCGTATCAATAGGATACTACTGAATCATCCCAAGCCGGTCATATTCATTGCCTATTCAAATCACACTATTTTACTGCTAGAAAACTGTTCATTTCTAAACTGTTTAAAAGTGCATGATTCTATTATTCATTTTAACTGTTTTAAATTAGCATGAATTGTACTTTGCCCCTCCTGACTGGAGATACATTTTTAGGGGACATTGAGGATGCTGAGCTGTTATACAGCAGTTACTACGACCCTGTTCTGCACCCTGTAGTGCTGCCAGAGTCCCCATTGGAGGACGTTGGGACTGAGACCGATGAGTCGGCTGATAGATAGCTTTTCTTTTTCAGCATTGTTGTTTATTTCAAACTCTGTTATTTATTTCAGTACATTTTCCAGTTGTATTTCATTTCAAAGTTAATAAAGTTTCATTTCCCGAATTTGAGTTGTGACAAATATAGATGTAGTTGTATGGTTCCCTGCTAATGGAACAGCTTACTGCCGCCGTCTCAATAACGGTACAGGCTGGGCATGATCTGGTTCGACCTAATTATTTGGGATCGGGTCGTAACATATTTTTAGTGGTGGCCCATGCAGGTCCTAACAACAACTTAGGAAAACATACCTAGAAATAAATAGAACACTAGAACATTGATTTGTCACAACATAGGTCCGATTTATATATAAATAAATATTTTTGTTTGATTATAGACTGGTAGGACACCTTGCTTATGTTTGTACCTAAACCTTCCAGATTATGGCCAAAGGGAAGACTACCCGATCCGGCCCTGCTAATGATGAGGTATCATCTACTGATCACACCCCATCTCTTCAAGCACGCCGGGACCCACCTCAGTTGCAGCTGACTGACCGCCCCCATGCTGCACCAGCACCCCGACCCGTTTACGCTACTACAGCACAAACGACGGGACCTGCGCATTCCCAGGCTGAGCCACAGACCCCTGCGGTAGTGGCCGCACCAGCTGCACCACTAGTGCTCGTGGATCCCACTGATCTAGTGGGAATGCTACGAGGAGTGCTTGAAGCCCAGAGAGCTCAAGCAGAAGCCCACCGAGAGCAGACTGCTGCCCAAGCTGAAGCCCATCGCGAGCAGACCGCGATTATGAGAGAAGGCATGGAGAATGCCCACAACGTGGCTATGGCTGCCCTCGAGAGAAGAGGAACCACTTCATCAGAGCCACGACCTGCCAAGGTAAGCATGATTCAGGAGTTAAGTTTTATTTCTTTAAGGCCATTCTTTTGATTAGAGGCGTATTATTACTTGAAGGTTGGAGATATAAAGAGCTTTAAGAAGCAAGGCCCTCGACCTTTCAAAGGAACCGAGGGTATCATCTATGCCGATGAATGGCTAGATAGTATGGAGCATCTCTTGAGCGTCGCTCGACTCCCAGAGGACCTCAAGACCGAAGCTGTAGGACTCCAGCTAAAGGATGTGGCGAGCACCTAGTATCGGAATGAACCCCGACTCCAGGACAAGCAGCTCGACTGGGACACCTTCAAGAGGCTGTTTCGCAGGAAGTTCTTCCCAACATCGAAGATGCGGGAGATGGAAAGGCAATTCCAGGACCTGAAGCAGGGGAACATGACGGTCAGCGAATATGCGGCAGAGTTTGGCCAACTTAGCCGCTTTGCCCAAAACCTGGTAGCTGATCCCAAGGATCATGCTGAACGATTCAGGTATGGACTATGAGAAGAGATTCGCACCCCTGTGATCGCAGGTGGCGCTAAAACATATGAGAGGATCTTGATCCGAGCTCAGGACATGGAGAAGAGCCAGCCTTCTCGATCCAAGAGGGAGTATCCTGGAACTAGCAACTTCCAGGGTAACCAGAAGAAGCCCAACAACAACAACAACAGGCCTTCGCACCACCAGCAGCAGCACCATCAGGCGAGGACTAATGACAAGTCGCCTCAGAGGCAGATCCCAGTCTGTAAATATTGCAAGAGGCCGAGACATCAGTCGAACATATGCAGGAAGAGGCTAGGACACTGCCTAGTCTGTGGGTCTGCCGTCCACCAAGTGCGGGACTGCCCCTCATCAGTTTACCGGACCGAAACCAATCAGCAAAGATCTCCGCTATCTACTCAGCAACAACAGTTCGGACAGCACCAGCAGAAGATCGGGCGAGCTTTTGCCTTAGCAGCTGATGAGCAGGAACCAAAGCAGGAACCCACCGCTGATGTCATCACAGGTTCCATTTATGTGTTTTCATATCCTGCTCTAGCATTATTTGATTCGGGTGTATCACATAGTTTCATATCATCAGAGTTTATTTCTGCACACCACATAGTTTCGGGACTTAGCAAGGTGATTAGTAGAGTTATGACTGGTGGTGGTCCTATACCCATCACTGAGGCTTATAATTGTCCCATAACTATCTCTGGCCATCAGTTCTTAACACCCTTACTAGTGATGCCCCTGCCCAACTATGATGTAGTCCTAGGGATGGACTAGTTAAGTGAACAGCATGCGCTGATAGACTGTCACAGAGGATAAATAATCTTCAGCCCACCAGGAGAATCGGAGTTTGAAATCTCTCGGGCTCCGGAAGATATGAAGAATGTCACCTACTCCTCAATCACCGAAGAACCCGGGCCTCCTCACCCTATCATAGCGGAATTCATGGACGTCTTTCCAGATAGTCTTCCAGGATTGCCGCCAGATCGAGGTGTGGAATTCACCATCGATCTAGTACCCGGCTCTTTCCCTATTTCTCGGGGATGCTACAGAGTCAACCCCAAGGAGGCTAAGGAGATGAAGGATCCGATCGACGAGCTGATGGCACAAGGATTTATCAGAGACGGGGCTTCATCCTGGGGAGAACCAGTATTGTTCGTGCCCAAGAAGGATGGAACCGTACGAATGTGCATCGACTACCGGCGCTGAACAACATCACCATCAAGAATAAGTACACCCTGCCCTGGATCGACGACCTGTTTGATCAACTGAGTAGAGCCAAGGTATTTTCGAAGATAGATCTCAGATCAGGCTACCATCAAATCAAGGTGAGGAAGGAGGATATTCCCAAGACGGCGTTCAACACCAAGTATGGGCAATTTGAATTCTTGGTCATGCCGTTTGGACTAACAAATGCTCTCGCGGCATTCATGAACCTCATGAACAAGGTTTTCCATGAATATCTGGATCAGTTTGTTGTTGTCTTTATTGACGACATACTGATCTACTCGAAGACGGAGGAAGAGCATGAAGAGCACCAGAGGAAAGTGCTGAGTACCTTGAGGAAGGAGAAGCTCTATGGTAAGCTATCCAAATGGGAATTCTTTTTAAACAAAGTAGAATTTTTGGGCCATGTTGTCACGGGAAAAGGAATTTCGGTGGATCCAAAGAAGATAACTGCTATTGAGAAGTGGACTGCACCAAGCTCGGTTGCAGAGATCAGAAGCTTTTTGGATTTGGCTGGCTACTACCGGAAGTTCGTGAAGGATTTCTCCAAGATTGTTGAACCAATAATGAAGCTTACTAGGAAGAACGAGTAATTCATATGGTCTGAAGCTTGCCAGTCAGCTTTTGAGGAACTGAAGAAGAGGCTTACAACGGCGCCGATACTTATGCTACCCGCAGGTACCGACGGTTTCTCAATCTATAGTGATTCTTCCGGTAAGGGATTGGGCTGCGTTCTTCAACAACACGGGAAAGTAATTGCTTATGCATCTAGGCAATTATGGACTCATGAGAAGAACTATCCCACACATGATTTGGAGCTTGCAGCAGTGATTTTTGCTTTGAAGCTATGGAAGCACTACCTATATGGAGAGAGAGTGGAAATATTTACAGACCATAAAAGTCTGAAATATGTTTTCACTCAGAAGAAGCTGAACATGAGACAGAGACGATGGCTGGAGCTGATGAATGATTTTGACATCAACCTGTAGTATCATCCGGGTAAGGCTAATGTTCTTGCAGATGCACTTAGTCGATACCCGATGGCAATGTTCTTGACCAAGGAGCGTCATTTACTGGAGGACATGGAGAAGCTTGGATTGGAGATTGTACTGCCTGAAGAAGAGATGAAGAAACTGGGAAGAGAAGCCATCGTACCAGGAGATGAATCATCATTGATGCAGTTGTAAGTGCGTTCAAGTCTTATGGACAAAGTCAAAGAGACACAATTCTAAGACGAGACGCTTTAAAAACTCAGAGATCAAGTGTTGGCAGGAACACTTGAAGGATTCTCAATCACCAACGACGGAGTACTAAAGAATGGTACGAGGCTGTGCGTACCAACTGGCGAACTGAGGAACGAGCTGATGCAAGAAGCGCACCAGTCGCAGTATTCCATACATCCTGGAGCCAACAAAATGTATCGGGATATGCGTATAATAGTGTGGTGGTACGGAATAAAGAAGGACGTATCCAGGTATGTGGCTAGATGTTTAATTTGTCAGCAAGTCAAAGCTAGCAGACAGAGACCAGCAGGATTATTGCCGCCGCTAGATATTCCGGAGTAGAAATGGGAGCACATAACGATAGATTTTGTATCGGGACTGCCTCGATCCCAAGGAGGGGAGGATGCCATTTGGGTAATCGTGGACCGACTGACGAAGTCAGCTCACTTTATCCCCTTTAAGATTGGTTTATCCACCGAGAAGTTGGCAGCACTGTACATACGGCACATCTGCCGGATTCATGGAGTTCCGGTAAGTATCGTATCTGACAGAGATACTAGATTTACCTCTCACTTTTGGAAGAGTTTGTATGACAGCTTGGGAACCCAACTGAAGTTCAGCACCGCCTACCACCCTCAGACTGATGGACAATCAGAAAGAACAATCCAGACGCTAGAAGATATGCTGAGATCATGCGTCCTAGAATTTGGAGGGTCTTGGGAAGACCATTTGCACTTGGTAGAGTTTTCTTACAACAACAGCTACCAAGCTAGCATCGGTATGACACCGTTCAAGGCACTCTATGGACGTCATTGGCGCACTCCACTTACTTGGGACGACGTCGGAGAACGAGTGTTGCTTGGACCTGAGATGGTGACCGAAGCAGCAGAAAAGGTGAGAATAATCAGAGACAAGCTCAGGATTTCCCAAGACAGACAGAAGCATTGGGCCGATTGCAGCCGACAGCCTTTGGAGTTTGTAGAAGACGACTGTGTTTTTGTGAAGATCTCGCCTACCAGAGTAATAATTCGGTTCGGCAGAGCAGGAAAGTTAAGCCCCAGGTACATTGGTCCATTTGAAGTACTTAACAGGATTGGAGAAGTGGCTTATCGGGTGGCTCTACCCCCAAGTCTCGAAGGCGTCCACAACGTCTTCTATGTCTCGCAGATAAGACGCTACATCCCGGACCCGAGCCATATCTTGGACCATTCAGAGCTGGAGATTGGACCCAGCCTCACAGTGCCGGAGAAGCCAGTGGCGATATTGGACAGAGGCGAGAAGAGAACCAGGAACACCGTGACACCGATAGTCAAAGTGATGTGGTGGCACAACTCACCAGGCGAGTCGACCTGGGAGCGAGAGGACTAGATGCGGGAGCAGTACCCGTACCTGTTTGAGACTTAAGGTAATCCCTAACCTTGTCTTTAATTTCGAGGACAAAATTTTCTAAGGAGGAAAGATTGTGAAACACAATTTTGTAGATTAATATTTATGTTAATATTATAAATATTAGTATTATATTATTATTATTATTTTTTAGTGTTAAAATTATTTCAAAAATTTATTTACATGGATTTTTGGATTTATGGACCAGACCCGAACCCAGACCTGAACCCTTCTCTCTTTCCATTAAATCTGATTGGTCTTTGGTTTAAAAAAAAAATGTTTGAGCTGGTCCACGAAGGACCAGCACTCACCCTATTCTCCTCCTCTCACGTTCATTTCTCCTGAACTCCCGCCCCTACTATCCCTCACACCCACAGCACTATTTCCCCCACTTCTCTTCTTATTACTCCCATCCTCTGAACATTTCCCTCAACTCTTCACCTAAACCATCTCTCTCCACTCTTCTCAAGAGAGAAGCTTTCCCCCTCTTCTCCACTGAAGAACATTTTCCCCAAACCCCTCTTCATCCCGTCGACCGAAACCCCCAAACCCCCTCTTCTTGTGCCCCTCCGCGCGGCCGAAGCTCCCCGTGCGGCCGACTCCCGCCGCGATGCCAGCGCCCCACCCCGACGGTCGGGGACCTTCCGCCCGGACCCGCAGCCCAGCGGCGCCCCTCGCCAGCCGCAGCGGCCTCCCCTGGCTTCCCCGGACCCGCACGCGCCCTGGTCCGCCCTGTCCGGGTGCCCTACCTCGCGGCCTCCGGCGACCCCGGTTCCCAGCGCCCCTTCGACGTTCCCCGCAGCGTTCCCCGCACTTTCGCGGCATCGTCCAGCGCTATCCAGCGCTTCGGCTGTTCCCGACTTGCTGATCCCGTATTTCTTTTCTATTATTTTGCATCTGAGAGCTCTAGCCGAGCAACCTGAGGTATAACCCTGTCCCATTCTATTTTTCATACTGTCTGTGATGAGAATGGTCCCTGATTCCCTTCTAGGAATTCGGTTTTTAGCGACGTCGTATTTTTCGGAACCTTCGAAAAGGTTCTGTTGATTGTTTGGATTTTTCGGAACTTTTCGGAAAATGGATTTCGATATATTTTGGCTTCCGGATATTTCTGATATTGTGCTATGACGTTTTTGGTTGGATTCGGACTTCCGAAATTGTTTCGGGTCGTTTCGAATTAATCTGTGGATTGGTTGTGGATTATTTTTATATATATATTTGGGATTCCCTGGTTTGGGATTTGCAGGAAATTATCGGCGTATTTCCCAGTTTTTGGGTTGACCAAAAATGGAGGAAATATTGCCGGATTTTTCTGTAAATTTAAAGTATATTTTAAAAATGAATTTAAAATAGATTTCGGAAATATTATATTAAATATTTTGGGCGACGACCGTATCGGTCAATGGGCCCCGGCTAAGTGCAAACGAAACTGGCTTCGCCCGGACGTTGAGGCATTAGCCTAGTTGACGATTGGACCATATCTGAGACTCATAATTATTTAATTTAATTTATTATTTATTTTATTCATATTTAATTTATAGAAAGTTTAGAACTAATGGCCGTTTCTGTCTAATTTCAATTTATGTAAATAAATTGTAATGGGCATAAGTCCAGCTAGTTGTTGGTTCTGTAACTGTAATTTGGTAGCGTAGGTTTTTTTGGTTATTTGCTGATTTTGCAAGTTTTTGTAGCATACGAATTAATTTAATAAAAAGTTATTTTCATATAAAAAATTAATAAAGATTTTTTCACCTAAAATCTGCAAGTTTTAATATTAACAACGATCATGTATTTCTCATTAAAATAAGAAATTAGTTTTATATTTATAATTATGAAAATACAAAGTTTTAATCAATTAAATTGGTATCGACGAGTTTTCCAAAATACAAAGTTTAAAATGATCTTTCCCTCGTTATTAATTCAACGCACCAATAATCGTAATTCTGTTTGTGTTTTGTTAAATAAGAATTAAAATTAGATTAGGACACAAATAGAGATTTTAACTAGCGTAGCTAGATTGGTAACCCTGGAATCTGAGTCAATTTCTCGAATGTAGGAATTCGAGGACGATTCTGAATTTCCATCTCGAAGTCTTCATCCTCTCCAGTCAAGTCCATTTTGAGGCAAGTATAGTTTATGTTAGTTTTACAGTTATTTTGATAATCGCTTTACTGCAAGTTTAAACCACGATGCGAACACGAAACTCTCTATGAGAGTACTGATTGTGACTACTGTACTAATTGGGGACTGGGAAAATAGAGTAATGTTTATGACCAAATTCAACTGTAACTTAGAACTGTGTGAGCTTACCCCTCTTACACACGGGGATAAGCCGTACCGTATCAATAGGATACTACTGAATCATCCCAAGCCGGTCATATTCATTGCCTATTCAAATCACACTGTTTTACTGCTAGAAAACTGTTCATTTCTAAACTGTTTAAAAGTGCATGATTCTATTATTCATTTTAACTGTTTTAAATTAGCATGAATTGTACTTTGCTTCCTCCTGACTGGAGATACATTTTTAGGGGACATTGAGGATGCTGAGCTGTTATACAGCAGTTACTACGACCCTGTTCTGTACCCTGTAGTGCTGTCGGAGTCCCCATTGGAGGACGTTGGGACTGAGGCCGATGAGTCGGCTGATAGATAGCTTTTCTTTTTCAGCATTGTTGTTTATTTCAAACTCTGTTATTTATTTCAGTACATTTTCCAGTTGTATTTCATTTCAAAGTTAATAAAGTTTTATTTCCCGAATTTGAGTTGTGACAAATATAGATGTTGTTGTATGGTTACCTGCTAATGGAACAGCTTACTGCCGTCGTCTCAACAACGGTGCAGGCTGGGCAAGATCCGGTTCGACCTAATTATTTGGGATCGGGTCATGACATGGGATGATCATCTGTATTGGTAGAATTCTTATACAATAATAGTTATCAGGCCAATATCAAGATGGCACCATTTGAAGCATTATATGGGAGGAAGTGCAGGTCACCAATATATTGGGGTGACATCAGAGAATGTCAACGCCTAGGGCCAGAGTTGGTTACGCAGACTATAGACATGGTCAAGGCAATCTGAAGTCATCTTCAAGTTATACAAGACAGGCACGAAATATGAGCAGATAAGCATCGAAGGATCTTGAATTTCAAACCTGTAACACCCAGTTTTCTAAATGAGGGTAATTTTGAAATTTTATGATTTTAATTACTTATTTATGATATTTAAATCGTAATATGATTTTGGTGATTTTTTAATCATTTTAAAACTATTTAAAAACTATGACTTGTGATTTTGATGTGCAGCTAGTGAAACCCTAGAGACTGTCTGACCTAGAGCCCAACCATGTGATTGGATATTTATTTATCATTTTTAGCCTAGGGGTAATTTGGTTATTTTGACTTATTGGAATTATTTGATTAATTATTGGATTGATGGTTGTTAATTTTGACTTTTACTTGTTGTGACTTAAGAGACTAACCTAGATGTTGACTCTAGCTATGGTGACTTGAATAGCATGGTGGGACCTAGTCTAACTTAAGTCAACTAAAGTTAAGTCATTTAGAATCAAGTTTCATATAGAAGAATAAATGATTAGGTTCATGGACTTTTGACTTGAGGAGTGATTTCCTTTACCATTGAAACTTGGCCCAAGCCTATTAGTCATAAATCTAACCCTAATTTATCCTTTATTGGCGAGCCACCTAGGGATTCTCCCACTATAAAAACTCTCTTCCTATTATTCTTGCCTCTTTTGTATCAAATCAACTTTTGGAAAGGAAAGGTATTTGTCCATCTTCCCAAATTCATAACTAATTCATTTTAATTCCTTTTTGACTCTAGTTTCTTGTATTAGAGTCTAATCCTACTCTATTTTCTGTTCATGGAGAGAAATCTCAGTTTGGTACAATTTGGAGCTTTTGGCTAGCAAGGGGAATCATTCTATTTGGGGCTTTTTCTTGTCTTTGACACACTATAGGTAAACCCTCTAAATTGTGTTTTAATTCTGATTTCTTTGCGTGGGTGTGTAGATCTAGGTATCCCATAGCTGTCCCTTAATTTTGTAGGAAACTGTGTCCATTTCGTGTCTGTATCAGACATGTATCAATGTGTCTATATATGTGTTTGTGGAAATGCCACATAGGAAATTATTTTAGTAAATTACAAAACTAAATACATGGTTGTGTAGCCTAACATGTGTATAACCTAACCCTAATCGACTGAGTCAAATTTTGGGAGATTTTCGTGTACAAAATGGACACGCACACACGCGCACAGACCCTCGTGCACTGTCCTGCTACCCGTGTCCAGTTTCTCTGTGGACACGCCACGTGGACACTTCATTTTCGACACAGAGGTGGGGGCATCACTGATAGACCCCCCCTCGAGTCTCATGGACTCTCGTGTCGTATCGGACACGGAATCAATCGTGCACTGGGTTTGAACTACATGTGCACAGTCGGATTTTAGGTTCTGATACTCACTTCGTGTCCTGTCCTGACACGACGAGGACACGAATCAGGGACTTGAAACCCTAGCCCTATACCCCCTCTACGTGTGTGCATGAGCTTGTGGCTATTCATGCCCTGTGTTGTGTGCAATCGTGCACGACATGGCCGCACGAGGAGTGCTTTGCAATGTGTTTTCATACTTCCCTTATTTCGATTATTGATACTTTGTGTCT